>JAVHZZ010000006.1:243402680-243574212 GCA_036250195.1 Mixophyes australis
CGTGAGGATAGATAATGGGGGAGACGTGAGGATAGATAATGGGGGAGACGTGAGGATAGATAATGGGGGAGACGTGAGGATAGATAATGGGGGAGACGTGAGGATAGATAATGGGGAGACGTGAGGATAGATAATGGGGGAGACGTGAGGATAGATAATGGGGGAGACGTGAGGATAGATAATTGGGAAGACGTGAGGATACATAATGGGGGAGACGTGAGGATAGATAATGGGGGAGACGTGAGGATAGATAATGGGGGAGACGTGAGGATAGATAATAGGGGAGACGTGAGGATAGATAATGGGGAGACGTGAGGATAGATAATGGGGGAGACGTGAGGATAGATAATGGAGGAGACGTGAGGATACATAATGGGGGAGACGTGAGGATAGATAATGGAGGAGACGTGAGGATACATAATGGGGGAGACGTGAGGATAGATAATGGGGGAGACTGGGGGAGACGTGAGGATAGATAATGGGGGAGACGTGAGGATAGATAATGGGGGAGACGTGAGGATAGATAATGGGGAGACGTGAGGATAGATAATGGGGGAGACGTGAGGATAGATAATGGGGGAGACGTGAGGATAGATAATGGGGGAGACGTGAGGATAGATAATGGGGGAGACGTGAGGATAGATAATGGGGGAGACGTGAGGATAGATAATGAGGAGACGTGAGGATAGATAATGGGGGAGACGTGAGGATAGATAATGGGGGAGACGTGAGGATAGATAATGGGGGAGACGTGAGGATAGATAATGGGGGAGACGTGAGGATAGATAATGGGGGAGACGTGAGGATAGATAATGGGGAGACGTGAGGATAGATAATGGGGGAGACGTGAGGATAGATAATGGGGGAGACGTGAGGATAGATAATGGGGAGACGTGAGGATAGATAATGGGGGAGACGTGAGGATAGATAATGGGGGAGACGTGAGGATAGATAATGGGGGAGACGTGAGGATAGATAATGGGGGAGACGTGAGGATAGATAATGGGGGAGACGTGAGGATAGATAATGGGGGAGACGTGAGGATAGATAATGGGGGAGACGTGAGGATAGATAATGGGGGAGACGTGAGGATAGATAATGGGGGAGACGTGAGGATAGATAATGGGGGAGACGTGAGGATAGATAATGGGGGAGACGTGAGGATAGATAATGGGGGAGACGTGAGGATAGATAATGGGGGAGACGTGAGGATAGATAATGGGGGAGACGTGAGGATAGATAATGGGGGAGACGTGAGGATAGATAATGGGGGAGACGTGAGGATAGATAATGGGGGAGACGTGAGGATAGATAATGGGGGAGACGTGAGGATAGATAATGGGGGAGACGTGAGGATAGATAATGGGGGAGACGTGAGGATAGATAATGGGGGAGACGTGAGGATAGATAATGGGGGAGACGTGAGGATAGATAATGGGGGAGACGTGAGGATAGATAATGGGGGAGACGTGAGGATAGATAATGGGGGAGACGTGAGGATAGATAATGGGGGAGACGTGAGGATAGATAATGGGGGAGACGTGAGGATAGATAATGGGGGAGACGTGAGGATAGATAATGGGGGAGACGTGAGGATAGATAATGGGGGAGACGTGAGGATAGATAATGGGGAGACGTGAGGATAGATAATGGGGGAGACGTGAGGATAGATAATGGGGGAGACGTGAGGATAGATAATGGGGGAGACGTGAGGATAGATAATGGGGGAGACGTGAGGATAGATAATGGGGGAGACGTGAGGATAGATAATGGGGGAGACGTGAGGATAGATAATGGGGGAGACGTGAGGATAGATAATGGGGGAGACGTGAGGATAGATAATGGGGGAGACGTGAGGATAGATAATGGGGGAGACGTGAGGATAGATAATGGGGGAGACGTGAGGATAGATAATGGGGGAGACGTGAGGATAGGTGAGGATAGATAATGGAGGAGACGTGAGGATAGATAATGGGGGAGACGTGAGGATAGATAATGGGGGAGACGTGAGGATAGATAATGGGGGAGACGTGAGGATAGATAATGGGGAGACGTGAGGATAGATAATGGGGGAGACGTGAGGATAGATAATGGGGGAGACGTGAGGATAGATAATGGGGGAGACGTGAGGATAGATAATGGGGGAGACGTGAGGATAGATAATGGGGAGACGTGAGGATAGATAATGGGGGAGACGTGAGGATAGATAATGGGGGAGACGTGAGGATAGATAATGGGGGAGACGTGAGGATAGATAATGGGGGAGACGTGAGGATAGATAATGGGGGAGACGTGAGGATAGATAATGGGGGAGACGTGAGGATAGATAATGGGGAGACGTGAGGATAGATAATGGGGGAGACGTGAGGATAGATAATGGGGGAGACGTGAGGATAGATAATGGGGGAGACGTGAGGATAGATAATGGGGGAGACGTGAGGACAGATAATGGGGGAGACGTGAGGATAGATAATGAGGAGACGTGAGGATAGATAATGGGGGAGACGTGAGGATAGATAATGGGGAGACGTGAGGATAGATAATGAGGGAGACGTGAGGATAGATAATGGGGGAGACGTGAGGATAGATAATGGAGGAGACGTGAGGATAGATAATGGGGGAGACGTGAGGATAGATAATGGGGGAGACGTGAGGATAGATAATGGGGGAGACGTGAGGATAGATAATGGGGGAGACGTGAGGATAGATAATGGGGGAGACGTGAGGATAGATAATGGGGAGACGTGAGGATAGATAATGGGGGAGACGTGAGGATAGATAATGGGGGAGACGTGAGGATAGATAATGGAGGAGACGTGAGGATAGATAATGGGGGAGACGAGAGGATAGATAATGGGGGAGACGTGAGGATAGATAATGGAGGAGACGTGAGGATAGATAATGGGGGAGACGTGAGGATAGATAATGGAGGAGACGTGAGGATAGATAATGGGGGAGACGTGAGGATAGATAATGGGGGAGACGTGAGGATACATAATGGGGGAGACGTGAGGATAGATAATGGGGGAGACGTGAGGATAGATAATGGGGAGACGTGAGGATAGATAATGGGGGAGACGTGAGGATAGATAATGGGGGAGACGTGAGGATAGATAATGGGGAGACGTGAGGATAGATAATGGGGGAGACGTGAGGATAGATAATGGGGAGACGTGAGGATAGATAATGGGGGAGACGTGAGGATAGATAATGGGGGAGACGTGAGGATAGATAATGGGGGAGACGTGAGGATAGATAATGGGGAGACGTGAGGATAGATAATGGGGGAGACGTGAGGATAGATAATGGAGGAGACGTGAGGATACATAATGGGGGAGACGTGAGGATAGATAATGGGGGAGACTGGGGGAGACGTGAGGATAGATAATGGGGGAGACGTGAGGATAGATAATGGGGGAGACGTGAGGATAGATAATGGGGAGACGTGAGGATAGATAATGGGGGAGACGTGAGGATAGATAATGGAGGAGACGTGAGGATACATAATGGGGGAGACGTGAGGATAGATAATGGAGGAGACGTGAGGATAGATAATGGGGGAGACGTGAGGATAGATAATGGAGGAGACGTGAGGATAGATAATGGGGGAGACGTGAGGATAGATAATGGGGGAGACGTGAGGATAGATAATGGGGGAGACGTGAGGATAGATAATGGGGGAGACGTGAGGATAGATAATGGGGGAGACGTGAGGATAGATAATGGGGGAGACGTGAGGATAGATAATGGGGGAGACGTGAGGATAGATAATGGGGGAGACGTGAGGATAGATAATGGGGGAGACGTGAGGATAGATAATGGGGGAGACGTGAGGATAGATAATGGGGGAGACGTGAGGATACATAATGGGGGAGACGTGAGGATAGATAATGGAGGAGACGTGAGGATAGATAATGGGGGAGACGTGAGGATAGATAATGGAGGAGACGTGAGGATAGATAATGGGGGAGACGTGAGGATAGATAATGGGGGAGACGTGAGGATAGATAATGGGGGAGACGTGAGGATAGATAATGGAGGAGACGTGAGGATAGATAATGGGGGAGACGTGAGGATAGATAATGGGGGAGACGTGAGGATACATAATGGGGGAGACGTGAGGATAGATAATGGGGGAGACGTGAGGATAGATAATGGGGGAGACGTGAGGATAGATAATGGGGGAGACGTGAGGATAGATAATGGGGGAGACGTGAGGATAGATAATGGGGGAGACGTGAGGATAGATAATGGGGAGACGTGAGGATAGATAATGGGGGAGACGTGAGGATAGATAATGGGGGAGACGTGAGGATAGATAATGGGGGAGACGTGATGATAGATAATGGGGGAGACGTGAGGATAGATAATGGGGGAGACGTGAGGATAGATAATGGGGAGACGTGAGGATAGATAATGGGGGAGACGTGAGGATAGATAATGGAGGAGACGTGAGGATACATAATGGGGGAGACGTGAGGATAGATAATGGGGGAGACTGGGGAGACGTGAGGATAGATAATGGGGGAGACGTGATGATAGATAATGGGGGAGACGTGAGGATAGATAATGGGGGAGACGTGAGGATAGATAATGGGGAGACGTGAGGATAGATAATGGGGGAGACGTGAGGATAGATAATGGAGGAGACGTGAGGATACATAATGGGGGAGACGTGAGGATAGATAATGGGGGAGACTGGGGGAGACGTGAGGATAGATAATGGGGGAGACGTGAGGATAGATAATGGGGGAGACGTGAGGATAGATAATGGGGGAGACGTGAGGATAGATAATGGGGGAGACGTGAGGATAGATAATGGAGGAGACGTGAGGATACATAATGGGGGAGACGTGAGGATAGATAATGGAGGAGACGTGAGGATACATAATGGGGGAGACGTGAGGATAGATAATGGGGGAGACGTGAGGATAGATAATGGGGGAGACGTGAGGATAGATAATGGGGGAGACGTGAGGATAGATAATGGGGGAGACGTGAGGATAGATAATGGGGGAGACGTGAGGATAGATAATGGGGGAGACGTGAGGATAGATAATGGGGGAGACGTGAGGATAGATAATGGGGGAGACGTGAGGATAGATAATGGGGGAGACGTGAGGATAGATAATGGGGGAGACGTGAGGATAGATAATGGGGGAGACGTGAGGATAGATAATGGGGGAGACGTGAGGATAGATAATGGGGAGACGTGAGGATAGATAATGGAGGAGACGTGAGGATACATAATGGGGGAGACGTGAGGATAGATAATGGGGGAGACGTGAGGATAGATAATGGGGGAGACGTGAGGATAGATAATGGGGGAGACGTGAGGATAGATAATGGGGGAGACGTGAGGATAGATAATGGGGGAGACGTGAGGATAGATAATGGGGGAGACGTGAGGATAGATAATGGGGGAGACGTGATGATAGATAATGGGGGAGACGTGAGGATAGATAATGGGGGAGACGTGATGATAGATAATGGGGGAGACGTGAGGATAGATAATGGGGAGACGTGAGGATAGATAATGGGGGAGACGTGAGGATAGATAATGGGGGAGACGTGAGGATACATAATGGGGGAGACGTGAGGATAGATAATGGGGGAGACGTGAGGATAGATAATGGGGGAGACGTGAGGATAGATAATGGGGGAGACGTGAGGATAGATAATGGGGGAGACGTGAGGATAGATAATGGGGAGACGTGATGATAGATAATGGGGGAGACGTGAGGATAGATAATGGAGGAGACGTGAGGATAGATAATGGGGGAGACGTTAGGATAGATAATGGGGGAGACGTGAGGATAGATAATGGGGGAGACGTGAGGATAGATAATGGGGGAGACGTGAGGATAGATAATGGAGGAGACGTGTGGATAGATAATGGGGAGAGACGTGAGGATAGATAATGGGGGAGACGTGAGGATAATGGGGGAGACGTGAGGATAGATAATGGGGAGACGTGAGGATAGATAATGGGGGAGACGTGAGGATAGATAATGGGGGAGACGTGAGGATAGATAATGGGGGAGACGTGAGGATAGATATTGGAGGAGACGTGAGGATAGATAATAGGGGAGACGTGAGGATAGATAATGGAGGAGACGTGAGGATAGATAATGGGGGAGACGTGAGGATACATAATGGGGGAGACGTGAGGATAGATAATGGGGGAGACGTGAGGATACATAATGGGGGAGACGTGAGGATAGATAATGGGGGAGACGTGAGGATAGATAATGGGGGAGACGTGAGGATAGATAATGGGGGAGACGTGAGGATAGATAATGGGGGAGACGTGAGGATAGATAATGGGGGAGACGTGAGGATAGATAATGGAGGAGACGTGAGGATAGATAATGGGGGAGACGTTAGGATAGATAATGGGGGAGACGTGAGGATAGATAATGGGGGAGACGTGTGGATAGATAATGGGGAGAGACGTGAGGATAGATAATGGGGAGAGACGTGAGGATAGATAATGGGGGAGACGTGAGGATAGATAATGGGGGAGACGTGAGGATAGATAATGAGGAGACGTGAGGATAGATAATGGGGGAGACGTGAGGATAGATAATGGGGAGACGTGAGGATAGATAATGGGGGAGACGTGAGGATAGATAATGGGGGAGACGTGAGGATAGATAATGGGGGAGACGTGAGGATAGATAATGGGGGAGACGTGAGGATAGATAATGGGGGAGACGTGAGGATAGATAATGGGGAGACGTGAGGATAGATAATGGGGGAGACGTGAGGATAGATAATGGGGGAGACGTGAGGATAGATAATGGGGGAGACCTGAGGATACATAATGGGGGAGACGTGAGGATAGATAATGGGGGAGACGTGAGGATAGATAATGGGGAGACGTGAGGATAGATAATGGGGAGACGTGAGGATAGATAATGGGGGAGACGTGAGGATAGATAATGGGGGAGACGTGAGGATAGATAATGGGGGAGACGTGAGGATAGATAATGGAGGAGACGTGAGGATAGATAATGGGGGAGACGTGAGGATAATGGGGAGACGTGAGGATAGATAATGGGGAGACGTGTGGATAGATAATGGGGAGAGACGTGAGGATAGATAATGGGGGAGACGTGAGGATAGATAATGGGGGAGACGTGAGGATAGATAATGGAGGAGACGTGAGGATAGATAATGGAGGAGACGTGAGGATAGATAATGGAGGAGACGTGAGGATAGATAATGGGGGAGACGTGA
Organism: Mixophyes australis; assembly: GCA_036250195.1. Taxonomy (NCBI): domain Eukaryota; kingdom Metazoa; phylum Chordata; class Amphibia; order Anura; family Limnodynastidae; genus Mixophyes; species Mixophyes australis. The sequence goes on from JAVHZZ010000006.1 coordinate 243,409,923, forward strand.
GGATAGATAATGGGGAGACGTGTGGATAGATAATGGGGAGACGTGTGGATAGATAATGGGGGGAGACGTGTGGATAGATAATGGGGGAGACGTGAGGATAGATAATGGGGGAGACGTGAGGATAGATAATGGGGGAGACGTGAGGATAGATAATGAGGAGACCTGAGGATAGATAATGGGGGAGACGTGAGGATAGATAATGGGGGAGACGTGAGGATAGATAATGAGGAGACGTGAGGATAGATAATGGGGGAGACGTGAGGATAGATAATGAGGAGACGTGAGGATAGATAATGGGGGAGACGTGAGGATAGATAATGGAGGAGACGTGAGGATAGATAATGGGGGAGACGTGAGGATAGATAATGGGGGAGACGTGAGGATAGATAATGGGGGAGACGTGAGGATAGATAATGGTGGTGACGTGAGGATAGATAATGGGGGAGACGTGAGGATAGATAATGGGGGAGACGTGAGGATAGATAATGGGGGAGACGTGAGGATAGATAATGGGGGAGACGTGAGGATAGATAATGGGGGAGACGTGAGGATAGATAATGGGGGAGACGTGAGGATAGATAATGGGGGAGACGTGAGGATAGATAATGGGGGAGACGTGAGGATAGTTAATGGAGGAGACCTGAGGATAGATAATGGAGGGAGACACGAGGATAGATAATGGAGGAGACACGAGGATAGATAATGGGGGAGACATGAGGATAGATAATGGAGGGAGACATGAGGATAGATAATGGAGGAGGCATGAGGATAGATAATGGGGGAGACATGAGGATAGATAATGGGGGAGACATTAGGATAGATAATGAGGAGACATGAGGATAGATAATGGAGGAGACATGAGGATAGATAATGGGGGAGACATGAGGATAGATAATAGGGGAGACATGAGGATAGATAATGGGGGAGACATGAGGATAGATAATGGGGGAGACATGAGGATAGATAATGGGGGAGACATGAGGATAGATAATGGGGGAGACATGAGGATAGATAATGGAGGAGACATGATGATAGATAATGGGGGAGAGGAGGATACATAATGCAGGGGCTGGACATGTGAAGAGAACGCTGTTGTGCGGGTGGGGGGTATGTGAGGGGAACGCTGGTGTACGTGAGCGCATGTGAGGAGAATGCTGGTGTACGTGGGGGCATGTGAGGGGAACGCTGGTGTGCAGGGGGAGGCATGTGTACAGCAGGAGGCATGTGAGGAGGGAGCTGCAGCGGCTGGTATTGAAACAACACATGCCAACTTTTTCCCTGAAAACCAGGTACATATTACATGCAATGACACAACACATGGCAAGTTGCCCACCCTGGCACTCCCCTCTTACTAGCCTCCTCCAAAAGCGCTCCTGCTCCTTTGATTGTTAATGGAGGAAATTCTGCTCTATTGCTGACTTCATCCACTTTAAATTCATCCTTTCCTCTTACTATTATGCCCTTTCTTGCCAAACAAACCTATTTCACATATCTCATCTTCTCCCTGTACAATAAACCCTGGCGCCTATTTGCTACCATTAATTCTCTACTGTGTTCTCCCCCACCTCTTCGCCCCTTGTCCATCACCGTACTTGACTTGGCTACCTGCTTCAAAGACAAGACTCCATCCACAATGATATTGGTTCTTGTCAGACTTGCCTCCCCCCACCTGTCCTCTCTATCACTTACTCTGCCACCCTTGGCTCCTACTCTCCTGTAACTGAGATCCTCACTCTTCTCACCTCCTCTCGATCCTGTACCCTCCAAGTTCCTCCACTCCCTTTCTTCTATTGCCTGTTGTCACCTTGCTCACTTCTTTAACCTCTCTCTCCCCACTGGTATCTTTCCACCTACATGGTTGTTCAGTTGAAATTGTGTTGGACTGCGGGGTTCAATTTGTCTCCAAGCTTTGGCGAGCACTGTGTAAACCCCTCAAAATTTAGCAAATTTAGCAAAATATTTCCTCAACTTATCACCTGCAGTCAGAGTCAACCAGGATATAGAGACCTTCCTTAGAATCTTCTCCTCAGCCAACCCAGACAACTGGTCCGTTCTGCTACCCTGGGCTGAGTACTACATGAATTTCTAGTCACCATTGACTTTGTGACACATGTACCACCATCTATTGATTTTTATGGTTGGAGATTTATTGCGTTTAATATCTAGACTGGCCAGTGTTTGTTCCTTTTATTGTTTTATGCATTAATAAATTGTTTTTATTTATCTCACGGATCGTACCAGCAGATTTTGAGTGTGCCAGCGATCAGCGCTGTTGTTGGGTGTTGTTACTATTTGTTTTTAAGATCTCACTGATCTTTTCAGCTGCAGGCGCTGACGCACCTCTTTTCTGCACACTTTGAGCACCATATTTCTTTGCGCCAGGGTTTGTGTATTCTCGGTGGTACTAGACGCTGGATCCAAACCTCAGAGCATCCAGAGAATGGATTATATTTGGGTCCAATCTGCAGGTCAAAAGAATTACAGCAGGTAAGTAGGCATCAAAGCAGGCTCCTTAAGCAGTGATGTTTATTAGCTCAGGAAGTCCTAAAAGGGACAGTTACATACACTAGTTTAAGGTACTAGTGATCTCCAGAAGTACAGATGGTAAAATGATACATTACATGGTAAAGCAGTGGTCTTTTCATACAGTTTTGTAGACATGCTAGCAGGACATAACCCAGTCCCCCGAACCCTGCTGGTCCCAAAACGTCTGACATTTTACATTAGCTATTTAACATCAGGATGTGATATTTCCTCCAAACTTGAGAGGTGGCGCGATTTTAAACTTTAGCAAAATTAACATCAATCTCTGAGCTCCCAAATCACTTTGCTGTTTACATTGTTCAGACAGGTTCTAACACTCGGGACAAAAAGCCTTACAGGAAACAAAGGTAACGGCCCCCTGCTGTGTTTGCAGGACAAAACCAGTGTTGGCAACTTGACATGAAAGAGGTCTACTTAGACTTAATTAGGATTTCCTCTAGAAACGTTACAAAACTAAATCATGACATACTGTCTCAGAAGTAACAAATAAAATTTCCTTCAACATTTGCCTATTGTATCAGGAATCAGTACATTTCTGGTACAGAAATAGAACACATTATCAAAAAAGTACATTTGCAATGACATAATTTGGTGGCTGCGTCACTAATTGAAATAACTACAATAAATCATTTCTATGTGATCCAGCCACAGTCAACACATGAAAAGCCTTAATTAGCATGATTAGTTTGTCTTCAGAAGTTATAAATCAAATTTCTTTCAACATTTGCCTTATGTATCAGAAATCAGTAAATTTGTGGCTAGATCACTTATGAATAACTTGTATAAATGTATTTAAATTAATAGTGTAGTGCGCCAATTTATATCATTGCAAATGTACCAATTTTTGTATTGGGATATATTTCTTAGACAGTATGTCATTATTTGGTTTTGTAACTTTTCTAGAGGAAATCCCAATTAGGCATATGTTTGGAGGAATGTGTTTTCTGCAGCTGTCGAAAGGCAGGTAATCTCGTGTCAATTAGATATTTTCATGAATTATGCAAATTAAATTGCGTTAAATGCAAGATTAGAGAATATATTACATCCTGATGTTAAATTATCTGATGTAATATATCAGACGTTTCGGTGCCTGGTTGGATCAGGGGTTGGGTTACCCCCTGCCAGCATTTGTGTCAGAATCTGTATAAAAAGAGCTTTGTTTGATCATGCAATGTATTATTTCATCTGTAACTTCTGGAAAGATTGCTAGTATCATAAACTGTCGTGTGCAACTGTCCTGATTAGGAAGGATCGAGTTAATAAAACATCGCTGTTTCAAGATCCTGCTTTGACACTTACCTGCTGTAATTCCTGTGACCTGCAGACTAGACCAATCTAATCCGTTATCCAGCTGCTCTGAGGTTGGGACCCAGCATCCAGTACCAACGCTCTGCCCACTACCTGCAGCTCTGGCCAATGTGATAGGTCAGGGAAACTATCCACAGCAACCCTGATCTGAATGCAAGAGGTCAGCGGTCCCAGCCCAGGTGACCAGCAAAGGTGTACACTAGCAGCGGCCGTTACCCACAAGCAAGAGATTCTAGGTGCCGGTGAAGGAGCCTAGTGGGGGCAGCAGGCTTCTCCTACTGCCTTTAGAGGGGCACAATTTGGGATAAAGAAAGGGGATGTGGAAAGGAAAGCCCACCTGATCCCCAGCAAACACGGACAGGGTCGCATAGGAGGTCCATCCTGTTACACACACAAATATATATATATATATATATATATATATACACACAGGAGTTTATACATTCCACACTACCTGCCCCCTAAATTATACACCTGTTTATAATATATACGCATAGAGCTTCAACCCCTCAATCTATACATTCTGGGTGACAGACACCTTTGCGGCCTTAGGACTCTCTAACCGCCCCCCTCTCCCACTTTCTTCCGAGTTACCTGACCTGTAACGGTCAGCTGTGTGCAGGATTAGCTGCTGAAAATGTGTAGAAGTTGGGAATGATGTCACAGAGGAACAATATATATGATCAGTGCTTCCAAAGTGTAAATGTAATGCATGACGGCAGTTGTAGTTTATGGTGAAAATCACTTTACTCAGTGCCAGCTGCGATTCCCCACAGGATATCAGAAGATATACAGCCAGAAAACCCTCACACAAGGGGATCTCTGGGGTCACAACAATGAAACAGATATCAGGCAAGTTTATTGGTTACATATTAGCTGCATGTCAGACATTAAAGAAGGAATTGTCCATTGACCAAGAACATCTTCAACGCAGACATTCTTAGTAACGATTACCTACTATGTATGTATATATATTTATTTATAAGAGTTCATGTGTTATTATATGGACTTTATCCAATCTCCTCTTACTGGCGATGGAGCCCTGAGCCGTGTAAAGAGTAATGGTGACCAGCACACTGTGTCATCGGTTTATATAATGACGCTGACGCATTCCTCCCCTCCTGCATCGTTTGCTCTTTGGCTGCGGCGTTGAACCTCCTACGGGCAACTTCTGGGACCTCGGTCTATTAGAGGATATGATGAAGAACTTAGTTGTTTTTACTAACAGAAGGCATATTAAAAATACAATGGTAAGTATGTAAGACGCAATATTTACGGTGCCATGTGTTGCGTAGGTAGGATCTATCCAATACTCCAAACCCAGAGTAAAGAGCCTTATACACTTCATCTGTGCACAGGACACGAGTAGCCACTGGCAGTTAGCTCGCACATGTTCTCTTAAGGACAAACGTACGTGATTTCTCCCCTGTGAATTGCCTGATGAGAAACACAAGAGGATTTCGTGGCAAAAACTCTCCCGCATTGGTGAGAAATGTGCAGCTTTACTCCAGAGTGGATTCTCATATGTTTAACAAGGGCAGAGCTGCCACTGAAACCCCTCCCACACTCTGAGCAGACATAGGGCCTCTCCCCCGTGTGAATCCTCTCGTGCTTGACAACGTCTGACCTGGTGAAGAAGCTCTTGCGGCAGTAAAGGCATCGGTACGGTCTCTCTCCTGTATGATAGCGCTGCTGTTTAACCAGCGTGGAGCTGCAGGTAAAGCTTTTTCCGCACTCCGAGCAGGTGTACGGTTTTTCTCCTGTGTGAGTCCTCTGGTTATCTGCAATGTTTGATTTAGTGGTGAAACATTTATCACATTCAGGACAGAAGAATGGTCTCTCCCCAGTGTGAACTCTGGAATTTGATAAAAGATGTGAGCGGCTAACAAATGTTCTCTCGCACTGCAGTCATACGGCTTATCTCCTGAGTGTGTAGTGTGAAGCATTGTGAGCTCCCCACTTTCTGCAAACACCTGGGGCTTCTCTTTCATGTGCGATTGCTTGTGCGACACCAAACAGGTCTTGTTGCTAAAACTTCTTCCACAATGGGGGCAAATATGGATTTTTTCCCCCGTGTCAGCCTGCTTATGTTTAGCGAGAGCTGAACTAAATCCGAATCTTTTCCCACATTCTAAGCATGCGAACGGTCTTTCGCCTGTGTGGATTCTGGAGTGTGCGACAAGATGCGAGTGGTTAAGGAAAGCTTTGCCGCACTCACAGCATTTGTGCGGCTTTTCTCCCGCGTGCATTTTTTGATGGGTGCCAAGGCTCGAGTTACTCCTATAACTTTTCCCACATTGGGAACATATAAAGGGCTTTTCCCCGGTGTGACTACGCTTATGTTTAAGAAGAGCAGAACTGCCGGTGAAACCTCTCCCACATTCTAGGCACACGTATGGCTTTTCGCCTGTGTGAATCCGGGAATGTGCGACAAGATGTGAGCGGTTGGCGAACATCCTCTGGCACTCTGAACATTTGTGCGGCATATCTCCGGTGTGTTTCCTTTGATGTGTCGCAAGGTTTGAGTTACTGCTAAAACCCTTCCCACATTGTAGGCAAACGTAAGGCTTTTCTCCAGTGTGCATTCTCTCATGTACAGCAAGGGCTGAGGGTCTAGAAAAACATTTCCCACATTCAGGACACGAGAACAGTCTCTTGTCTTCCTGAGCTGCTTTAGATGGTCCCTCGGAGGTGGACACAGCAGGAGGACCACCATTACTCATGCTGCACATTGAAAGCGAAGGCGTTTCGGCCTCTTTTTGGTCTTCGTGAGAACCTTTTGGTAGGATGGTCACGTATCTTCTCGTGTGTTGTCCAGGAACCAAAATATTAAGGCAACTGTCTGGCATGTTCTTCCTTGTTTTTTTGTCTGTGGGGACAAAATAAAGTACCTTCCACATTAGTTTATCAGAGCGTGCCTGATCTACGGCTTGAACTTGTTTTTCATGCCCCCGTCCTCCTTTGTGATCGGTAGTCTATTATCTCAGTACTGCTGTCCTCTGTCAACTATGTCAGATATAGAAAACCAGACAGTAAAGTTAATACATATGTTTCTGTACCCAAGGTGCAAGTAAGGTCTGTTGGGTAACTTGGTAGGTGATCAAATTTTGTGACAAGGATCACAAATGAATGATCACTCCTTAACATTCATATCTGATACAATGTAGTTTGATAGAGTATTTTATTTTTAATAAAAACTTGGAAAATTAGTAAGATCGGCATTTTTTCCCCTTATTTATGAGCTGTATGTTTTGGATAAATCTGGAGACCGAAAAATTAAATACTTCTTTTCTAAAACGCCATATAATATTTATGCTGTGATAAAATAATACATTTAATGACACCTTAAAACACTGAATAAAACATACAAATATCCTAGATACGGTATTAAGGACAGGGGTATGGTCTCTCCCCAGTGTGAACTCTGGTGCCACCATATACAATATAGTGTCACCAGGGACATTGTCGTACTGGTGCCTAATGTTGGTATTTGAAAAGCACGGTGGTTATTCTCAATATTAACAAGTATCTAGGGAAAAATGAGTCTATTTTTATCTTACTATAGTTCTATTTTCTCCTTAAACTGTCTATTACCAATAACGCCCCCAATAATCACCTTGTCTTTCTGTCTGCTGGTCATCACTCACAGGCGGCTCCTCTCCTCGCTGGATCTTACTGATGAGATTTGGGGTGACATTACTGAATCCTATGCAAACAAACATACTGATAAGAGAAAAAATATGTGCCCAACAATTGTAACACCCAACTTGCTGTCGACTCTAAATAACAACAATAAATTATACAGTAAGAAATCATTAACGGGGCGCTTTACAATTGGGATTACAATATGTATTTCCTTTCTGTACATCTCTTACCAATACCACAGAGCTTTATACACACTGTATGATAATATATTGTGCACCTAGAGATTTCAGCATCAGGTAATTCTCCATCATCACATGCTTGTAAACCTGCTTTTCCTCATCCAATAAACAGTCCCACTCTTCCTTGGAGAAGTAGACAGCAACGTCATCAAAATCGATATGAGTCTACAAAGAGAAAGACAGCTCTATGAAAGCCTGTTCTCTGGACCGCGGACATCAAGTCCCAACTAGCTATCGTCCTAGTGCAAGACCTTGATAAAGGCAAAACGCGTTGGATGAGCTGTGTCGAGTGGAAAGGATTCCTGGTGATCTAATCCAATTGGTCCGGACCTTTAAGATCTTTGTTCTGCGAGATATGATGACATCTGTCTGGTACCCGGGATCTCTGTTTCTATGAGACTTGAATTTTATTATGTTTTAATAAATTGTTTATTAATTTTTATATACTGCACCAGAGTTCTTTTCTGTTTTGCTTCTTTATATATGATAATGGTATAGATGAGAGTGGACGATCTACCATTTGGAAGGAGAAAAGTTTTCAAAGTAACCATTTACAAGCCTAATATCAAGAGTTATTCTTGTAAGTGGAACACCTATGGGGCTTGGACAACACTGAGAAATTCTACATTAATACAATGATGCCAGTAATTACTTTCACTTTGTGAGTGTTTTCACAAAAGGGGGACTTGGTCCTCTGAATATTTGGGACCCGTGAACTTTTGAGGATTATACTGTACACTATCAAGATTATATATTATTTAGAATTTATGTATTAGATTGGCAATATTACACTATATATATTCTCTTGTCTTTTTTTATCATATGAACATTTTTCATCGGTGGAATCATGCGGAAATCATTCTGCACTCGAATATAAGTATTAATTTATTTGTATTATTGTGACTGGATACACATTTCTATATTTATGGAATAAACCTGACCAGAGATAAACCAGCATCACCATACTCTCACCTAAACAAAGCCCCAGTGTCCCTACCCTGTTCTACCAGACTGCATCCTAAGTATATCCTCCTCGCCTAGAGGCTTCCTATCCTAATCCAAACATAACCCAACATCACCATCCTCTTCTACCAGACTGCACCATAACTGTATGCCTCCTCACCTAGAGGATTCCTATCCTAATCCAAACATAACCCAACATCACCATCCTCTTCTACCAGACTGCACCATAACTGTATGCCTCCTCGCCTAGAGGCTTCCTATCCTAATCCAAACATAACTCAGCATCACCATCCTCTTCTACCAGACTGCACCATAACTGTATGCCTCCTCGCCTAGAGGCTTCCTATCCTAATCCAAACATAACCCAACATCACCATCCTCTTCTACCAGACTGCACCATAACTGTATGCCTCCTCACCTAGAGGTTTCCTATCCTAATCCAAACATAACCCAGCATCACCATCCTCTTCTACCAGACAGCACCATAACTGTATGCCTCCTCGCCTAGAGGCTTCCTATCCTAATCCAAACATAACCCAGCATCACCATCCTCTTCTACCAGACTGCACCATAACTGTATGCCTCCTCGCCTAGAGGCTTCCTATCCTAATCCAAACATAACCCAACATCACCATCCTCTTCTACCAGACTGCACCATAACTGTATGCCTCCTCACCTAGAGGATTCCTAACCTAATCCAAACATAACAGCATCACCATCCTCTTCTACCAGACTGCACCATAACTGTATGCCTCCTCACCTAGAGGCTTCCTAACCTAATCCAAACATAACCCAGCATCACCATCCTCTTCTACCAGACTGCACCATAACTGTATGCCTCCTCACCTAGAGGCTTACTAATCTAATCCAAACATAACCCAGCATCACCATCCTCTTCTACCAGACTGTACCATAACTGTATGCCTCATCACTTAGAGGATTCCTAACCCAATCCAAACATAACCCAGCATCACCATCCTCTTCTACCAGACTGTACCATAACTGTATGCCTCCTCACCTAGAGGCTTCCTAACCTAATCCAAACATAACCCAGCATCACCATCCTCTTCTACCAGACTGTACCATAACTCTATGCCTTCTCACCTAGAGGATTCCTAACCTAATCCAAACATAACCCAGCATCACCATCCTCTTCTACCAGACTGCACCATAACTGTATGCCTCCTCACCTAGAGGATTCCTAACCTAATCCAAACATAACCCAGCATCACCATCCTCTTCTACCAGACTGTACCATAACTGTATGCCTCCTCACCTAGAGGATTCCTAACCCAATCCAAACATAACCCAGCATCACCATCCTCTTCTACCAGACTGCACCATAACTGTATGCCTCCTCACCTAGAGGCTTCCTAACCTAATCCAAACATAACCCAGCATCACCATCCTCTTCTACCAGACTGTACCATAACTGTATGCCTCATCACCTAGAGGATTCCTAACCCAATCCAAACATAACCCAGCATCACCATCCTCTTCTACCAGACTGCACCATAACTGTATGCCTCCTCACCTAGAGGATTCCTAACCTAATCCTAACATAACCCAGCATCACCATCCTCTTCTACCAGACTGCACCATAACTGTATGCCTCATCACCTAGAGGCTTCCTAACCTAATCCAAACATAACCCAGCATCACCATCCTCTTCTACCAGACTGTACCATAACTGTATGCCTCCTCACCTAGAGTCTTCCTAACCTAATCCAAACATAACCCAGCATCACCATCCTCTTCTACCAGACTGCACCATAACTGTATGCCTCCTCACCTAGAGGCTTCCTAACCTAATCCAAACATAACCCAGCATCACCATCCTCTTCTACCAGACTGTACCATAACTGTATGCCTCCTCACCTAGAGGATTCCTAACCTAATCCAAACATAACCCAGCATCACCATCCTCTTCTACCAGACTGCACCATAACTGTATGCCTCCTCACCTAGAGGCTTCCTAACCTAATCCAAACATAACCCAGCATCACCATCCTCTTCTACCAGACTGTACCATAACTGTATGCCTCATCACCTAGAGGATTCCTAACCCAATCCAAACATAACCCAGCATCACCATCCTCTTCTACCAGACTGCACCATAACTGTATGCCTCCTCACCTAGAGGATTCCTAACCTAATCCTAACATAACCCAGCATCACCATCCTCTTCTACCAGACTGCACCATAACTGTATGCCTCATCACCTAGAGGCTTCCTAACCTAATCCAAACATAACCCAGCATCACCATCCTCTTCTACCAGACTGTACCATAACTGTATGCCTCCTCACCTAGAGTCTTCCTAACCTAATCCAAACATAACCCAGCATCACCATCCTCTTCTACCAGACTGCACCATAACTGTATGCCTCCTCACCTAGAGGCTTCCTAACCTAATCCAAACATAACCCAGCATCACCATCCTCATCTACCAGACTGTACCATAACTGTATGCCTCCTCACCTAGAGGATTCCTAACCTAATCTAAACATAACCCAGCATCACCATCCTCTTCTACCAGACTGCACCATAACTGTATGCCTCCTCACCTAGAGGCTTCCTAACCTAATCCAAACATAACCCAGCATCACCATCCTCTTCTACCAGACTGCACCATAACTGTATGCCTCCTCACCTAGAGGCTTCCTAACCTAATCCAAACATAACCCAGCATCACCATCCTCTTCTACCAGACTGCACCATAACTGTATGCCTCATCACCTAGAGGATTCCTAACCTAATCCAAACATAACCCAACATCACCATCCTCTTCTACCAGGCTTAATTTGTACTTTATGCCTCCCTTTCACCTACAGGCAGCCTAACTATATCCAAACAAATCCCATTATCACTATTCTCTACTACTATCCTGTATCCTAACTCTATCCCCTCCTCAACTATAGACTTCCTAACAATTGGAGATAATTTCCCATGTAAGGGCTTCCACTGACCTCATCCATAAAACAGATTTTAATCATTGTAGCATAAAAAAAAAATATTGTCTGAAGACAGACGTCTGTACGTATTGGTATGTGTGTGCTCTACCGTCTTTCTGTTGTACTGTCAAGTTTCGGTGTGAGGAACAGGATGGTTTACCTTCCCCGCCATATGACTTGTGGCCACCATCTGTGCTGGTCTGTGGTCTTCTTCTGCCGTCCTGAAATGTAAGGAGATTGTCTGAAGAGAGTGATCATCTCAGACTAAACTCTTCTTTGTGGGTCTTTGGTAAATGTTTTAAAAAAATTTATGTTACACAACTTTTCACCTTTTGAACAAGATTTTTCCGTTTGTTACCTTCTATTTAAAATGTTTGAAATCTGAGAATAATCAGAAAGTTCATTAGAGATCATATTTTATAGAGGGAAATTCAGTATTCACATGGCTTCAGAGTACTATAATTTATTGTTCTACATTTTCTGTGTTGTAACTGTCAGACTAGATTTCTATAAATGATGTTAACAGGAAATAACACCAGTATTTGACATTACCATATATGAGAGGCTGTATATTTCTGAGCTGAGTAATATATATGAAATAACTGGAGGGTAAATATCAACACCATGCTCTCTGTTACTCCCCTGTAGCAGAAGCCATTGTAGGAGAGAGGTGCTTCGCTAACTGAGTAGGCAGGGTGGGTAGAGGCCAATGCGGAAGGCAGGAGGACAGCGATACGTTTGAGGGCTGGGGGTGGGTTGGAGAGCAATACAACATAGGACGCGGGGAGACTGATACATCAGAGCGAGGGGAAGGGAGAATGATACAGTGGACGGCGGAAGGAAACAATATGACTGCGGGTGGAGAATGAAAAGTGGGGCAGATATGGCTGGAGGAGGTGCATATGACAAGGGGGTAGGTTAATATGGCGGGAGGCGTTGAATATGAGAGAGGGCGGGGTAGAACGAGATGATGGAGCAAGGGGGAGATTGGGGGAGAATGATAAGACGGAGGGCGGATATGATGAAAGTCGAGGGAGGGAGGGAGAAAGATACGACAGAGCATGGGGGGAGAGCGATAGGGTGGGGGAGGATGATACAATGGAGGGTGGGTGGAGAACGATAAGGCGGGGAGAACTATACGCAGAGCGTGGGGGGAGAGTGATAGGGATGGGATGGGGGTAGAATGATATGACGGAGCGTGGAGGGAGAGTGACGGATAGGGTGGGGTGAGAACTATACAATGGAGAGTGTGGGGAGAGTGATAGGTTGGGGGGATACCGATGCAACAGAGAGTGGGGGTTGAGGACTGGGTGCGGGTTGATGTGGATATGGCGGGAGGCAGGGGATACGATGGAGGGTGGGGAGAGCGATGCTACAGAGGGCGGATATGGCGGGAAGAACGATAGGACTGGGTGAGGGTTGATGTGGGGTATACGGCAGGGGTTACAATGGAAGGCAGGGGAGAGTGATACGTCGGAGGGAGACGGATATGGTGGGGTAAGAACGATAGGACTGGGTGAGGGTTGATGTGGGGGATATGGTGGGGGTTACAATGGAAGGCAGGGGAGAGTGATACGACGGAGGGAGGCGGATACGTCGGGGGAGAACGGTAGGACTGGGCGAGGGGTGATGTGGGGGATATGGTGGGGGTTACAATGGAGGGCGGGGAGAGTGACACGACGGAGGGAGGCGGATACGTCGGGGGAGAACGGTAGGACTGGGTGAGGGGTGATATGGTGGGGGTTACAATGGAGGGCAGGTGAGAGTGACACAACGGAGGGAGGCGGATATGGCGGAGAACGGTAGGACTGGGTGAGGGGTGATGTGGGGGATATGGTGGGGGTTACAATGGAGGGCAGGTGAGAGTGACACAACGGAGGGAGGCGGATATGGCGGAGAACGGTAGAACTGGGTGAGGGGTGATGTGGGGGATACGGCGGTGGTTACAATGGAGGGCAGGGAGAGTGATACGACGGAGGGAGGCGGATACGTCGGGGGAGAACGGTAGGACTGGGTGAGGGGTGATATGGGGGATACGGCGGGGGGAGAACGGTAGGACTGGGTGAGGGGTGATGTGGGGGATATGGCGGGGAGAGAACGATAGGACTGGGTGAGGGTTGATGTGGGGGATACGGCAGGGGTTACAATGGAAGGCAGGGGAGAGTGATACGTCGGGGGAGAACGGTAGGACTGGGTGAGGGGTGATGTGGGGGATATGGTGGGGGTTACAATGGAGGACGGGGAGAGTGAAACGACGGAGGGAGACGGATACGTCGGGGGAGAACGGTAGGACTGGGTGAGGGGTGATGTGGGGGATATGGTGGGGGATACAATGGAGGGCGGGGAGAGTGACACGACGGAGGGAGACGGATACGTCGGGGGAGAACGGTAGGACTGGGTGGGGGTGATGTGGGAGATATGGTGGGGGTTACAATGGAGGGCGGAGAGAGTGATACGACGGAGGGAGGCGGATACGTCGGGGGAGAACGGTAGGACTGGGTGAGGGGTGATGTGGGGGATACGTCGGGGGAGAACGGTAGGACTGGGTGAGGGGTGATGTGGTGGATACGTCGGGGGAGAACGGTAGGACTGGGTGAGGGGTGATGTGGGGGATACGCCGGGGGAGAACGGTAGGACTGGGTGAGGGGTGATACGTCGGGGGAGAACGGTAGGACTGGGTGAGGGGTGATGTGGGGGATACGTCGGGGGAGAACGGTAGGACTGGGTGAGGGGTGATGTGGGGGATACGTCGGGGGAGAACGGTAGGACTGGGTGAGGGGTGATGTGGGGGATACGTCGGGGGAGAACGGTAGGACTGGGTGAGGGGTGATGTGGGGGATACGCCGGGGGAGAACGGTAGGACTGGGTGAGGGGTGATGTGGGGGATACGTCGGGGGAGAACGGTAGGACTGGGTGAGGGGTGATGTGGGGGATACGTCGGGGGAGAACGGTAGGACTGGGTGAGGGGTGATGTGGGGGATACGTCGGGGGAGAACGGTAGGACTGGGTGAGGGGTGATGTGGGGGATACGTCGGGGGAGAACGGTAGGACTGGGTGAGGGGTGATGTGGGGGATACGTCGGGGGAGAACGGTAGGACTGGGTGAGGGGTGATGTGGGGGATACGTCGGGGGAGAACGGTAGGACTGGGTGAGGGGTGATGTGGGGGATACGTCGGGGGAGAACGGTAGGACTGGGTGAGGGGTGATGGGGGAGAACGGTAGGACTGGGTGAGGGGTGATGTGGGGGATACGTCGGGGGAGAACGGTAGGACTGGGTGAGGGGTGATGTGGGGGATACGTCGGGGGAGAACGGTAGGACTGGGTGAGGGGTGATGTGGGGGATACGCCGGGGGAGAACGGTAGGACTGGGTGAGGGGTGATGTGGGGGATACGTCGGGGGAGAACGGTAGGACTGGGTGAGGGGTGATGTGGGGGATACGCCGGGGGAGAACGGTAGGACTGGGTGAGGGGTGATGTGGGGGATACGTCGGGGGAGAACGGTAGGACTGGGTGAGGGGTGATGTGGTGGATACGTCGGGGGAGAACGGTAGGACTGGGTGAGGGGTGATGTGGG
This sequence comes from Mixophyes australis, assembly GCA_036250195.1. Taxonomy (NCBI): domain Eukaryota; kingdom Metazoa; phylum Chordata; class Amphibia; order Anura; family Limnodynastidae; genus Mixophyes; species Mixophyes australis. Next base: position 243,425,149 of record JAVHZZ010000006.1, read on the forward strand.
GGATACGTCGGGGGAGAACGGTAGGACTGGGTGAGGGGTGATGTGGGGGATACGCCGGGGGAGAACGGTAGGACTGGGTGAGGGGTGATGTGGGGGATACGTCGGGGGAGAACGGTAGGACTGGGTGAGGGGTGATGTGGGGGATACGCCGGGGGAGAACGGTAGGACTGGGTGAGGGGTGATGTGGGGGATACGTCGGGGGAGAACGGTAGGACTGGGTGAGGGGTGATGTGGGGGATACGCCGGGGGAGAACGGTAGGACTGGGTGAGGGGTGATGTGGGGGATACGCCGGGGGAGAACGGTAGGACTGGGTGAGGGGTGATGTGGGGGATACGTCGGGGGAGAACGGTAGAACTGGGTGAGGGGTGATGTGGGGGATACGTCGGGGGAGAACGGGAGGACTGGGTGAGGGGTGATGTGGGGATACGTCGGGGGAGAACGGTAGGACTGGGTGAGGGGTGATGTGGGGGATACGTCGGGGGAGAACGGTAGGACTGGGTGAGGGGTGATGTGGGGGATACGTCGGGGGAGAACGGTAGGACTGGGTGAGGGGTGATGTGGGGGATACGTCGGGGGAGAACGGTAGGACTGGATGAGGGGTGATGTGGGGGATACGCCGGGGGAGAACGGTAGGACTGGGTGAGGGGTGATGTGGGGGATACGTCGGGTGAGAACGGTAGAACTGGGTGAGGGGTGATGTGGGGGATACGTCGGGGGAGAACGGGAGGACTGGGTGAGGGGTGATGTGGGGGATACGTCGGGGGAGAACGGTAGGACTGGGTGAGGGGTGATGTGGGGGATACGTCGGGGGAGAACGGTAGGACTGGGTGAGGGGTGATACGTCGGGGGAGAACGGTAGGACTGGGTGAGGGGTGATGTGGGGGATACGTCGGGGGAGAACGGTAGGACTGGGTGAGGGGTGATGTGGGGGATGCGTTGGGGGAGAACGGTAGGACTGGGTGAGGGGTGATACGTCGGGGGAGAACGGTAGGACTGGGTGAGGGGTGATGTGGGGGATACGTCGGGGGAGAACGGTAGGACTGGTTGAGGGGTGATGTGGGGGATACGTCGGGGGAGAACGGTAGGACTGGGTGAGGGGGGATGTGGGGGATACGTCGGGGGAGAACGGTAGGACTGGGTGAGGGGTGATGTGGGGGATACGTCGGGGGAGAACGGTAGGACTGGGTGAGGGGTGATGTGGGGGATACGTCGGGGGAGAACGGTAGGACTGGGTGAGGGGTGATGTGGGGGATACGTCGGGGGAGAACGGTAGGACTGGGTGAGGGGTGATGTGGGGGATACGTCGGGGGAGAACGGTAGGACTGGGTGAGGGGTGATGTGGGGGATACGCCGGGGGAGAACAGTAGGACTGGGTGAGGGGTGATGTGGGGGATATGGTGGGGGTTACAATGGAGGGCGGGGAGAGTGACACGACGGAGGGAGACGGATACGTCGGGGGAGAACGGTAGGACTGGGTGAGGGGTGATGTGGGTGATATGGTGGGGGTTACAATGGAGGGCGGAGAGAGTGACACGACGGAGGGAGACGGATACGTCGGGGGAGAACGGTAGGACTGGGTGAGGGGTGATGTGGGGGATATGGTGGGGGTTACAATGGAGGGCGGGGAGAGTGACACGACGGAGGGAGACGGATACGTCGGGGGAGAACGGTAGGACTGGGTGAGGGGTGATGTGGGTGATATGGTGGGGGTTACAATGGAGGGCGGAGAGAGTGATACGACGGAGGGAGGCGGATACCGCGGGGGAGAACGGTAGGACTGGGTGAGGGGTGATGTGGGGGATACGTCGGGGGAGAACGGTAGGACTGGGTGAGGGGTGATGTGGGGGATACGTCGGGGGAGAACGGTAGGACTGGGTGAGGGGGGATGTGGGGGATACGTCGGGGGAGAACGGTAGGACTGGGTGAGGGGTGATGTGGGGGATACGTCGGGGGAGAACGGTAGGACTGGGTGAGGGGGGATGTGGGGGATACGTCGGGGGAGAACGGTAGGACTGGGTGAGGGGTGATGTGGGGGATACGTCGGGGGAGAACGGTAGGACTGGGTGAGGGGTGATGTGGGGGATACGTCGGGGGAGAACGGTAGGACTGGGTGAGGGGTGATGTGGGGGATACGTCGGGGGAGAACGGTAGGACTGGGTGAGGGGTGATGTGGGGGATACGCCGGGGGAGAACAGTAGGACTGGGTGAGGGGTGATGTGGGGGATACGTCGGGGGAGAACGGTAGGACTGGGTGAGGGGTGATGTGGGGCATACGTCGGGGGAGAACGGTAGGACTGGGTGAGGGGTGATGTGGGGCATACGTCGGGGGAGAACGGTAGGACTGGGTGAGGGGTGATGTGGGGGATACGTCGGGGGAGAACGGTAGGACTGGGTGAGGGGTGATGTGGGGGATACGTCGGGGGAGAACGGTAGGACTGGGTGAGGGGTGATGTGGGGGATACGTCGGGGGAGAACGGTAGGACTGGGTGAGGGGTGATGTGGGGGATACGCCGGGGGAGAACGGTAGGACTGGGTGAGGGGTGATGTGGGGGATACGCCGGGGGAGAACGGTAGGACTGGGTGAGGGGTGATGTGGGGGATACGTCGGGGGAGAACGGTAGGACTGGGTGAGGGGTGATGTGGGGGATACGTCGGGGGAGAACGGTAGGACTGGGTGAGGGGTGATGTGGGGCATACGTCGGGGGAGAACGGTAGGACTGGGTGAGGGGTGATGTGGGGCATACGTCGGGGGAGAACGGTAGGACTGGGTGAGGGGTGATGTGGGGGATACGTCGGGGGAGAACGGTAGGACTGGGTGAGGGGTGATGTGGGGGATACGTCGGGGGAGAACGGTAGGACTGGGTGAGGGGTGATGTGGGGGATACGTCGGGGGAGAACGGTAGGACTGGGTGAGGGGTGATGTGGGGGATACGTCGGGGGAGAACGGTAGGACTGGGTGAGGGGTGATGTGGGGGATACGTCGGGGGAGAACGGTAGGACTGGGTGAGGGGTGATGTGGGGGATACGTCGGGGGAGAACGGTAGGACTGGGTGAGGGGTGATGTGGGGGATACGTCGGGGGAGAACGGTAGGACTGGGTGAGGGGTGATGTGGGGGATAAGGCGTAGGACAGGGGACAGACTTGCCTACATCTTGGCCGCCCCTGGGAGGTCTCAGGGAGGTGCTGGGGTGCAGTGTTATTGGGGTGACAGCCCCTATAATAAGCAGGATCAGAGTACAGTGATCACCTCTATGTGGAGACACCGAGCACTACATCTATAATGATGTCACAGTAATAACAACGGGTCTCTCTACAATCACCGGGTGTCCAGGTCTCCGCCTCCTGCTCGGTCCTCGGGGTCACCCGGCGCCGCCTCCTCAGTATGATCCATATGTTATAGACATGTCCCCAGACCGGAAGTGTCTGTTGGAGCCGGAAGCAGATGGAACGCAAACAGGAAGTGCGGGAAGTACTTCCGGGTACCTGAATGGCTGCGCTGAGACAGGAGACAGAGACACCCAGGTCTGTTATCTACAGTAATATATTATACAGTAATGTCATTTATATCTCATCCTATCACATTACATTGTATATCCTGTTATTATATGTTATCAGTGAGCTCTGCCCATATATTCATGTTATATTATATATATATATCACATTACATTGTATATCCTGTTATTATATGTTATCAGTGAGCTCTGCCCCTATATTCATGTTATATTATATATATCACATTACATTGTATGTCCTGTTATTATATGTTATCAGTGAGCTCTGCCTCCATATTCATGTTATATTATATATATATCACATTACATTGTATGTCCTGTTATTATATGTTATCAGTGAGCTCTGCCTCCATATTCATGTTATATTATATATATATCACATTACATTGTATGTCCTGTTATTATATGTTATCAGTGAGCTCTGCCTCCATATTCATGTTATATTATTATATATATCACATTACATTATATATCCTGTTATTATATGTTATTAGTGAGCTCTGCCTCCATATTCATGTTATATTATTATATATATCACATTACATTGTATATCCTGTTATTATATGTTATTAGTGAGCTCTGCCTCCATATTCATGTTATATTATTATATATATCACATTACATTGTATATCCTGTTATTATATGTTATTAGTGAGCTCTGCCTCCATATTCATGTTATATTATTATATATATCACATTACATTGTATATCCTGTTATTATATGTTATCAGTGAGCTCTGCCTCCATATTCATGTTATATTATTATATATATCACATTACATTGTATATCCTGTTATTATATGTTATCAGTGAGCTCTGCCTCCATATTCATGTTATATTATATATATATCACATTACATTGTATGTCCTGTTATTATATGTTATCAGTGAGCTCTGCCGCCATATTCATGTTATATTATTATATATATCACATTACATTGTATATCCTGTTATTATATGTTATCAGTGAGCTCTGCCTCCATATTCATGTTATATTATTATATTTATCACATTACATTTTACTGCTGTATTATTCATTTATTTACAGTAATGTCTCTCCCTACCATATAATGTTATGTTAGATTGAATTATCTACATGTCATATTAGATAAATTATACTCTTTTGTTACACTGGTTTATTATGATCACATCCCTCTTTATATGTTATAAATGACTTATGTCATATATTATTACTCCTGTAGTATTATTATTATTATTATTGCTAGTATATCATTCACATGATTCCCCTTACATATTATATTATTACTACTGCATTAAATGATTATACGTAGATGCTCTACATGTTATTATATTATTACTGGTGTATTACATTGCTATCACTATTGTACTAGTCACATTATATTGTTACTTCTGTATTATTTTATTATCATAAGTATATTTTGTGGGAAAATTGTTATTGTATTATTAATACTATTGTGTAATAATTATTACTGTATTCTTATAACTCCTGTATTATTTTAATTATTATTATTATTACTATTACTGTATGAGACAGAAATTCCCTACTCTGCCTCCTGTCTTTCGGTCATCGGTTTCTTGGTGCCCTTTCACCGTCAGTAACCTGCCTCCTGTTAGCCATTCCTTGGTGTTTCTCGGCTCCCGAAACTCACTGACTGTAAGTGCCAACTGCGCACTGGTTGTAGGAGAGTAGTCGCTGCCACCTCCAGCCTCCTCCACTGGCACCTGGAATCACTTCACGGAGGTGTACGCAGCCGCTGCAGCACCTCTTTACTGGTGACCTGTGGCTGGTACCTCGTGACTACTTACTTTGGATCATTACTGCAGGGTTGCAGGCTGCAGGCAGTAGGTTGACATAGCGTGCTGGCTTCATCACGCAACAGCCCTGGGAATGGATTAAAGTGTTAGCTCTTATGTGTAGCACAGGGTTACAGCAGGTAATATGCGTTGTGTAGGATCTTGTATGGTGTTTATTGCTCATAAGTAGTCCTTACAAGAACTGTTACACGTCCCTCTGAGGTAGTGATGATCACCCAGACTCCATACAGGAATGTACACACAAACAATACATCAACATGTGCTCCTTATATAGAGCCAACACCACCCCTACCATAAAGTCAAATAAGCAGTTGCAGGTGTGGACGGTAATTAGATAACAGTCGGTATAGTTAGAGGTGTGGATGGTAATTAGATAACAGTCGGTATAGTTAGAGGTGTGGATGGTAATTAGATAAGTCGGTATAGTTAGAGGTGTGGATGGTAATTAGATAACAGTCGGTATAGTTAGAGGTGTGGACGGTAATTAGATAACAGTCGGTATAGTTAGAGGTGTGGATGGTAATTAGATAACAGTCGGTATAGTTAGAGGTGTGGATGGTAATTGGATAACAGTCGGTATAGTTAGAGGTGTGGATGATAATTAGATAACAGTCGGTATAGTTAGAGGTGTGGATGGTAATTAGATAACAGTCGGTATAGTTAGAGGTGTGGACGGTAATTAGATAACAGTCGGTATAGTTAGAGGTGTGGATGGTAATTAGATAACAGTCGGTATAGTTAGAGGTGTGGACGGAAATTAGATAACAGTCGGTATAGTTAGAGGTGTGGATGGTAATTAGATAACAGTTGGTATAGTTAGAGGTGTGGATGGTAATTAGAGAACAGTCGGTATAGTTAGAGGTGTGGATGGTAATTAGATAACAGTCTGTATAGTTAGAGGTGTGGATAGTAATTAGATAACAGTCGGTATAGCTAGAGGTGTGGATGGTAATTAGATAACAGTTGGTATAGTTAGAGGTGTGGATGGTAATTAGATAACAGTCGGTGTAGTTAGAGGTGTGGATGGTAATTAGATAAGTCGTATAGTTAGAGGTGTGGATGGTAATTAGATAACAGTTGGTATAGTTAGAGGTGTGGATGGTAATTAGATAACAGTCGGTATAGTTAGAGGTGTGGATGGTAATTAGATAACAGTCGGTATAGTTAGAGGTGTGGATGGTAATTAGATAACAGTCGGTATAGTTAGAGGTGTGGATGGTAATTAGATAACAGTCGGTATAGTTAGAGGTGTGGACGGTAATTAGATAACAGTCGGTATAGTTAGAGGTGTGGACGGTAATTAGATATCAGTCAGTATGGTTAGAGGTGTGGATGGTAATTAGATAACAGTCGGTATAGCTAGAGGTGTGGATGGTAATTAGATATCAGTCCGTATAGTTAGAGGTGTGGATGGTAATTGGATAATAATGGGTATAGTTAGAGGTGTGGATGGTAATTAGATAACAGTCGGTATAGTTAGAGGTGTGGATGGTAATTGGATAATAATGGGTATAGTTAGAGGTGTGGATGGTAATTAGATAACAGTCGGTATAGTTAGAGGTGTGGATGGTAATTAGATAACAGTCGGTATAGTTAGAGGTGTGGACGGTAATTAGATAACAGTCGGTATAGTTAGAGGTGTGGATGGTAATTAGATAACAGTCGGTATAGTTAGAGGTGTGGACGGAAATTAGATAACAGTCGGTATAGTTAGAGGTGTGGATGGTAATTAGATAACAGTTGGTATAGTTAGAGGTGTGGATGGTAATTAGAGAACAGTCGGTATAGTTAGAGGTGTGGATGGTAATTAGATAACAGTCGGTATAGTTAGAGGTGTGGATAGTAATTAGATAACAGTCGGTATAGCTAGAGGTGTGGATGGTAATTAGATAACAGTTGGTATAGTTAGAGGTGTGGATGGTAATTAGATAACAGTCGGTGTAGTTAGAGGTGTGGATGGTAATTAGATAAGTCGTATAGTTAGAGGTGTGGATGGTAATTAGATAACAGTTGGTATAGTTAGAGGTGTGGATGGTAATTAGATAACAGTCGGTATAGTTAGAGGTGTGGATGGTAATTAGATAACAGTCGGTATAGTTAGAGGTGTGGATAGTAATTAGATAAGTCGGTATAGTTAGAGGTGTGGACGGTAATTAGATATCAGTCAGTATGGTTAGAGGTGTGGATGGTAATTAGATAACAGTCGGTATAGCTAGAGGTGTGGATGGTAATTGGATAATAATGGGTATAGTTAGAGGTGTGGATGGTAATTAGATAACAGTCGGTATAGTTAGAGGTGTGGATGGTAATTGGATAATAATGGGTATAGTTAGAGGTGTGGATGGTAATTAGATAACAGTCGGTATAGTTAGAGGTGTGGATGGTAATTAGATAACAGTCGGTATAGTTAGAGGTGTGGATGGTAATTAGATAACAGTCGGTATAGTTAGAGGTGTGGACGGTAATTAGATAACAGTCGGTATAGTTAGAGGTGTGGACGGTAATTAGATAACAGTCGGTATAGTTAGAGGTGTGGATGGTAATTAGATATCAGTCAGTATAGTTAGAGGTGTGGACGGTAATTAGATAAGTCGGTATAGTTAGAGGTGTGGATGGTAATTAGATAACAGTCGGTATAGTTAGAGGTGTGGATGGTAATTAGATAACAGTCGGTATAGTTAGAGGTGTGGACGGTAATTAGATAACAGTCGGTATAGTTAGAGGTGTGGATGGTAATTAGATAACAGTCGGTATAGTTAGAGGTGTGGATGGTAATTAGATAACAGTCGGTATAGTTAGAGGTGTGGATGGTAATTAGATAACAGTCGGTATAGTTAGAGGTGTGGACGGTAATTAGATAACAGTCGGTATAGTTAGAGGTGTGGATGGTAATTAGATAACAGTCTGTATAGTTAGAGGTGTGGATGGTAATTAGATAACAGTCGGTATAGTTAGAGGTGTGGATGATAATTAGATAACAGTCGGTATAGTTAGAGGTGTGGATGGTAATTAGATAACAGTCGGTATAGTTAGAGGTGTGGACGGTAAATTAGATAACAGTCGGTATAGTTAGAGGTGTGGATGGTAATTAGATAACAGTCGGTATAGTTAGAGGTGTGGATGGTAATTAGATAACAGTCGGTATAGTTAGAGGTGTGGATGGTAATTAGATAACAGTCGGTATAGTTAGAGGTGTGGATGGTAATTAGATAACAGTCGGTATAGTTAGAGGTGTGGATAGTAATTAGATAACAGTCGGTATAGTTAGAGGTGTGGACGGTAATTAGATAACAGTCGGTATAGTTAGAGGTGTGGATGGTAATTAGATATCAGTCAGTATAGTTAGAGGTGTGGACGGTAATTAGATAAGTCGGTATAGTTAGAGGTGTGGATGGTAATTAGATAACAGTCGGTATAGTTAGAGGTGTGGATGGTAATTAGATAACAGTCGGTATAGTTAGAGGTGTGGATGGTAATTAGATAACAGTCGGTATAGTTAGAGGTGTGGATAGTAATTAGATAAGTCGGTATAGTTAGAGGTGTGGACGGTAATTAGATAACAGTCGGTATAGCTAGAGGTGTGGATGGTAATTAGATATCAGTTCGTATAGTTAGAGGTGTGGACGGTAATTAGATAACAGTCGGTATAGTTAGAGGTGTGGACGGTAATTAGATAACAGTCGGTATAGTTAGAGGTGTGGATGGTAATTAGATAACAGTCGGTATAGCTAGAGGTGTAGATGGTAATTAGATATCAGTCAGTATAGTTAGAGGAGAGGATGGTAATTAGATAAAAGTTGGTGTTTGTAATCCTAAGAGTAATAATAAGACAATGCCATAGATCTTATTAATAATGTATTATTGTAGTATAGCACATTTTGCATATTTTACCTCTATTTTTGCCACATTGAAATACCTTCATAACTTGTGACATCCCAGATGTCCAAAATAAGAGGTGTCTCTCTACTCAACCTTATTAAACATTGTTCTTGTACCACTACAGCCATAGACAGGAAGTTCCAGTCTTTACTCAGATGAGTCCCAACTATGTGACTCCTTTGTTTGATCGGCTTCTATACCGCCTAAGTATCCACACACCACACACCTCTTGACCTCTGCATCAAATCGCCCACCATTATGTGAATCGCTAAATAAACAAAAGTCTATCATCAATTTCACAATAGCTTCCTCTCAGTTATCATGTATTACACAAAGATAACTTAAAGATCATAAACATGGTACATATCATCCTTACATACAGTACATATAATACATTGCAGTTTACTAGGTAAGATGTTATAGAATGATACTAAGCCACTCTCAGAATTGCTTTTCCAGTTTGAATCCCATTAGTGTGTTTCCCCATTCTGTTACCAAGCAAACTCCTTGTGTTGCCTTAATCCGATATTGTGTATCTAAAACAGCAGAGTTCCTTTGGTTTATGTACGTCGTGTGTGTATGTGTTTAAAGACAGAAATAATATATGTGAGCGTGATATCAGTCTTTCCTTTCTGTGTACATGTGTGTGGTCGAGTCCCCTCCTATGCCCCATGTCTAGAACAGGAGTTGGCTGCTTCTGCTGTGACAATTAGGTTAATTTGCAGCACTAGGCTCCGAGGTTTTAAAATTATATGTAAAAATTTCTATTTAGCTAAACGTATTTTAAAGATTAGAAAAGGATCGCTATATCACCGGAAAAGCAAATACCTGGCGCTGCGGAAAAGAAGGAGTTAACGCCCGGTGCTGTGTGCCAGGGGTAGAGATGTGTAAAATATAGTCAAGTTGTGCCTTATTTAATGACAGTATATTTAAAATTGACCTTCCCTGGTGGTCCAGTTTGGATGGGGGCTCCGCTGGCTAGTTTTATGCCGCCATTCGGGAACACTGGAGTACCGGAGGTTCCCCCATTCCACTGCACGGTAACCCCCTGCTGGCAGCTGCAGGTCAGTGGCTGCCGGGAGAGGACTTGCAATGACTCTTCCTAGATTCGAATTAATCCAGGAGACGCAGAGCAGGCTGGTAGTTCCAGGTTGTGTTTAAGAAGAGCTGTATTTGTATTCCTACTTGTTTTCCATCTGATCAGCAGTACCTCTAGCTAGTGTGTACACTGTCCTTTTAAGGACTCTTTAAGACCAATAAACAATCACTGCTTTCAAGATTCTTCCTGATGCCTATTGCTTACTGTAACCTGTGCTACCACTTTAATCTGTTCCCCAGCTGGGTGGGTACCTGTGTCAACGGTCTGCATACTACCCAGCAGTCCTGATCCATAGTAAGAGGAGAAACCATCCTGTCCATATCATTGAGGCGCTGCAGTAGCCTTACCAACCACCCAGAAGTAAGCAGTTCCAGGTGCCAGTGAAGGAGCCTACGGGTGGCAGCTAATACTCTCCTACAACTTGTGCGCTGTCTGTGTGTGTCCAGTGACACCAGTAGGACTGACGGCGGTTACCAATGTATGAGAATCCAAATAAACTGTGTAAGACTCCCAAAAAGGAAACTAGGTGGCAGAGAATGCCCATATGGTCACAGATGGTAATTTGGGAACAGTTAGTATTATTATTGGTATGGATGGATATATGGAGTTTAGGTGTCATTCTATACACCGTGGTGACTGGTTACATGCCATATGATGAGTATGACCTCATGAAGCCCTCACATCTCCATCACCAACCAGTAGAAGTACTAGGTTAACCAATGCTTAGTCAGTGCAGAAGCCTCATCTCCAGTCTGCTCAGCGTGGACTTCAGTGGTAGACCAAATGTTGGCAAGATCCTTCAGCACTCCTGGTTCAGTAACTGGAAATATCTAAGAACCTTTTAATCTTTTTACTATATCTTACATTTCTTTCTGTTTTTATAGGTTGGTGAAAGGAAATGCATCTACCATGGATACTGCTATTTATAGCAATTCATACTTCGGTTAAATGAGGATGGACAAGAACAGTAACAAGGTGACTGATAATATACTAAATCTCACCCTGGAGATCATCTGCCTGCTGACCGGAGAGGTGAGGGATTCTGGGAATGTCACTCTTATATCCAATAATAAAACAGTGGGCTGACTGGAGTAGTGAGGGATTCTGGGAATATCACAGTGACAACACTCTTATATCTAGTAATAAAACAGGAACATGACTGAAGAGGTTGATACAGTAATGTCATTCTTGCCTCTAATAATACAGTAGGGACTTGGATAAAGAGGTGGTGAATTCTGGTACATACTTTCATAGTTAATGAGGTTAAAAAAGACAGAGGTCCATTGAGTTAAAATTTTCCTACATTTTTCAAATTATGTTGCATTGAACCAGAGGGAGAAAAAAACAAAAACCTGTTAGTGTGAAAGGGTCAGTAGTTCCCCTGTAGTAGTTCCTTCTACCATTTGCAAAATGTACTTGTCTTTTAGAATAGATCAAAATTGTCTTCCATAAAAGCTGTTGCGGTTTTAGAGAATCTCAGGGATAAGGGGATGTTTTATAGTTATTTTTGTTTTCTCAATAGGATTATATTGTCGTGAAGAAGTCTGGAGAAGAAGAGTGTGTGTTACCCAGCAGTTGTTCCCGTGTGTTAAGAGGGTTGAGTAGGACAAAGAGTGGCAAGACGGTGTCTCCACAACGCTCTCTGGTACATGAGAGGTTCAATAAGCAGAAGATCCTGGAACTCGCAAATAAGATCATTCAACTGCTGACTGGAGAGGTGACTGCTGGGAAAGGGATGACTGTAGCATTGGGTGTGTCAGGTTGTTGTTCTGTAGTATTATCTCACTGGTAAAGGGAAGGGTCCTGTGACTCTGACATGGTGGCTACCCACATCCACATCATTCCCCAGAGAGCATAATATTCAAATTCTCTGGTACTCATCATACAGCCTGATAATGAAGGTCTCCAAGCCTCTTACTGCTCTCTAAAAACATATCACTTCAGCTCTACTCACATCAACAATGTTTATCAATGACAAGATTACTAAACTATAAAGACTGTCATGGGGAGTTTCTACAGTTAGAATGTGTTCTATGGTGAGGAGGTGTTTTGTTGTGTTATCTTTGTAAAGAGTTGTACCATGTATCATAGGATGCCTCTAGGTGAGCTCATTGGTCAAGGACAAGACCTAAGGCACAATAGTTCTATAGAGGTTTTATTGAGATATTCCTGGGTCTACAGAGCTCTTTCACACCATGTAGACAGAATAGTTCCCACTTGCCCGGCAACATACTGAAGTTTATCTCCTGGTGCTCAACACACCATTAGTATCTCCTGGTTGGCATGAGGAGAGGGTTTAACTTCTGCACATGCTAGGTCCATCGTACGATGACTGTCTCATTATATACTGGAAATTCCTGTAAGGGTTCTTTCCAGTCCTTGGACAATGTCAACATAATCTTGGGGCCGTCTGTGCTATTTATTTGAATTCTAGAGAGATTTCTACTCTACCATGAGTTTAAATGGAGACTTGGACAACTGGAACAGTCCTGGGATAATGCGAGCAGTGGGTACCAATCTGATAAAGGGGAGATGTTGCACTTAACCAGCCAATCAGGCCTGCCTATGACTGAGCCAAAAGATGTAGCTTTTCTGTACCAGGCCCATGTCAGCAGATGTGTCCATCCCCATACAGTCTGGTGGCCATAAGTGAAGACGGTTAACTCTTTATGTAATATGGACAGATTGCCTTTAGTAGAGTGTCTCAAGCTTAATGTTCGTCTGCTTGCCTCAGAGATGCTCCCCGCTCGCATCTGCTTGGTCCATAGGTCTTAGTTCTGTACACAGAAGGACATGCACATATATACAGAATCCTAGGGAATGAGGCTACACCAACACCAGTATGGTTCCCTGTCATGTGAGTTAAGGGCCGTGTCATTTACTTGTGGCACCTGATGTTTTCTTTCCTCTTCTCTAGAATATGGAGCCTTCCCATGAACACAAGGATCTCTACCTAAACGGTCATCAGCCAAGCAGATCACTAGGTAAGAGGCTTCTTATCTTTACAATAATGAACGCCAGCATCATTTAAGAAAATCTATTTATACATTATATTTACATGGCTGCAGAGACAGGAAATACCTCATTCTGTTATTTATTCCCCTGCAGTAATCCCGATCATTATTAATAATAGTGATTACAGTTATAAAGGCTCTGGGACACTTCCATATTAATGTGCTATGGGGAGATCTCTATAACATGAAAGATAATGAACGCTGTACCTCCAGATTACCACCACCATCCACTGTACACTGGAGGTAGAAGTGGGGGTATATTTAGAGAATACGGAGGTGATTTTACTTCCACTTTCTGCTCCTGGAAAAGAAATTCTCCTTTCTGTGTTTTTTTACCGTTAAGAAAATATGATTATTGCCGTCAGATTTGCAAATGAACAAAAAGTCTTTGAGGGTTTGTTTATAAATGATGACAGAAACAAGTTTGTTTTTATGTTTTTAAATCTTTGGGAACATTTTAACTTTTTTAAAACCTTCCAGTAAAAGTATATATATATTTTTAAAGCTTAATTTCTTTACTTTAAAGACAATCTTTGAAACATAAGAGTGACAAAAAAAGATTATTCTGGTGAGTATTACGCCGTGTCCACGTTTTAAGACCATTTATAAAATGTGAGTGTAAAATATTTGTCATTTTCATAGTAAACATGGACTTTCCTACAATCATAGGGTTGATCCTGTTTATTTAAACAGCGCTCTTCAGTCTGTCTATCAGTAATCTGTTATATATCTGTTGGTATCTTATCTTTGGATGTGTGTATAATATGTGATAAATATTCAGGGTGTCAGACAAACTATTTGTGATAGATTCCAGAGTATATGACAGAAACACAGTCATTCCACGTGCAGAATTTAGGATTACTCCTAACTTGTACAATATGATCTTCCAGGGACATTTTTGGCACTGAGGTGAGGGGTTTACCTGAAAGGATCAGTCAATAATGTAATGTTAAGGCCAAATGTTTGGAAAGAAAGAACCACCCATTATATTTCCCAAGATAGGATTTCAACATTATGTAGATTTTATGTAGACTATTTTCAGGGGAGTTTTTTATCAGGTGCAGTATATAAAATATGTCGGAGAAAGCACATCAAATCAACATGTATTATTATTATTATTAATATGATATGGAAATGTTATCATTTAAAACATCTTTAGACCATACACATAATCTGCCATCCACACATCTAAAAAAACTTGTGTGGTTGACTCATGAAACTTCTGGTCGATCTTTAGGCTAGCTTTATCCGCATCGATGCCATGGGCAACACAGTGGCTTAGTGGTTTGCACCTCTGCCTCACAGCACTGGGGTCATGAGTTCAATTCCCGACCATGGCCCTATATGTGTGGAGTTTGTATGTTCTCCCCGTGTTTGCGTGGGTTTCCTCCGGGTGCTCTGGTTTTCCTCCCACACTCCAAAAACATACTGGTAGGTTAATTGGCTGCTATCAAAATTGACCCTAGTCTCTCTCTCTGTCTGTGTGTGTATGTTAGTGTCCCCACGCCCCATCAATGAATCCCTCATCTCTTACATTATAGCATGGTACCCTGGATTTGTCCAGTGCTGTAGAAACTGTATGTCACGGTACTCGTCCATCAAGCTACCTCCATTGCCAGGTGCATGGTAATATGAGCACACGATGTTCTTCCCTAGAATTTAGTTTTGATCAGCACATTCTTGATACATGTAGCGCAGGGAATGACCAAACAAGACTAAAAGCATCATAAACAAATGTCCTTGTACATACTAAGAATTATAATTATGTACTTTCATTCCTTATAAATGAATTAAATCAATTTATAATGCATATCTCAAACAAGCAGAGATACAGGCCCACATGTTAAAAAAACGAAACCTGTATCAATGTTTCATGTCCCTATAACTACATCGGACTTTGTATAAGTTAAATATATTTTATGTCTTTAAATTTGAGACAACTAATGATTCATAGTTGTGCATAAAAAACTGCATAAAATAAGTTATAGGCAGAATCAAAAGAATAATTGATATATTGCTCTTTCAAAGATCCAAACAGAAAGCACAATAAATAAGAAATATTTCAGGAAATGAATTGACCACACTACACAAGGTGAGATGGAGATGATGAGAGCTCACAACTGAAAAGCAATATGGATGAAACACAACCCACTTTGTATAGTGGGCCAGTCACGTATATATCCTCTCAGATGATTTCTGTCAAGTGTTCTTTAATGATAACCTACCCGGCTAATTCCAAGGCAAGTAGTGACAGAGTGCATAGACTGAATATGGCAGGAGCAGCTAACATGTTATGTAGGTGGGCTGATCAGTGAACACGATTGTGCAAGCGTATGTCGACTAGCCAAAAGCATTGAGTGCTGTATGAGTAAAATGATGTGCCAACTGCATTCAAAATGTTACTGTAATTATGTCAAATAATCCATATTGTCTCAATATCAGTCTGAGTAATTTTAGAGTGTTAGCCCAAACAGTTTTGTGTGATAGATCATGGATATGTTAAAACTGTATTGTTTTGTTTAGTGGTTTAAACAATGTTCAGCTAATAAACGCAGGGGAGGCTTTTCGGAGGCTAATATTTAAAAAGTAAAACTGATAAAATCGGTCGGTACATCGTCATCCATACCTTTTATTAAATGTATCCTTACCCTACATGTAGATTACACTGTTAGGCGGATAATTTTGTGTGACACAATTATTTCATTTAAAAAATACGAGTTTTGGCCCATCACGCCTCTGGTACTTAAATCTATAGCCCGGCAGCCTGTGGTTAAAATGCCACTGACGTACTGACAAATAGATTAACTCTGCTACAAGCACGCACGCCAGAAGGAATCTCTCCTCTTTAATATATTTAATATTCAAAGTGCAACTCTTCTGAGCTTATCAGTGATATATTTTGCAGTGCTGATACCTAGTCACAAGGCTCCCCCTCTTTAGATTAAATTGCTACTGCTACAACATAATCTTAGGGCTTGTGTTGGAGCTAATGGATTGTTAACAAAACCTTATTAGGGTGAGGGTCGTAGTTACTTCATGGGACTATACTGGTCTTATTTAAAATCTCTATGTCTGTCATATAGTAAATGACAGAAGACATCTCATGAGTGCGTTAATGGAGAAAAGATAAGGCCTGTACAATTCTCAAAATGGTACCTACACTCTGCATACATTGGATTAAAGAGTACTTTATAAATAAACCATCCTTCCAACTCTCAGACTAAGAGGATGCAACTCAACAGCCCAAACCTCACTGCTGGATGGAGACAGAGATGGAGGCCGGGTTGAAGAGACCTGAGAGATCTTCTACAAGAGATTTAAAGATTTACAAAAGCAATATCTGATTTTCAAGCTGGTATAGCCGCCATATCTTAACATACCAATAAACAGAATCTAAAAATGAAACGCTACTTCTGAATTATATAAATTCGCTATCTTAAGGAAGTCGATCTTCGGCAACACTCCCTTGGACCTCTGGACCATTAACACAACATATTTTTGAAAAGAAAAATCAAAATCCAACAGAAGCAACAACAAACCTCATAGACTTGCCAAGTGTTCCCAAACAAGTCGCAAAAGGAGTGGTCAACATTAGGCTATCCAGGCAAGAAATATCTTCTTTCCAAAACACAACGCTCCGATGAGAACTCAACTTTTGAGTTATACAAATTGCTATTTAAAAGATTTCGGGTAGAGGAACCGCACTAGGTAAGATGCTGTGAACACTTAATATAATAATCACTTATGATCCCGATGGAGGAGAAACTCCAATCAGGGGGTGCGCCCAACACTGTAATAAATTGATTGATATATAGGAAAGGGAAAAGGGGAGAAAAGACAGTGTAACTAGAGGCTCTCCTTGGGTGCTCGCGATAAAATTTAACTTTTATTGAGACTATTTAAAAGGAAGGATAATGAGCGAAATAATTTAAAAGAAAAATAGGATAAAAGGATATGTGATAGGTGATTAAAATGCAAATAATTGCAAAAGTCCCACCTATATCCTCATGTTGATAAATGAGCTTAAATAGCACTAAATGCTAAATCTATTAAACTCCTAATGATGAAATCCTCTGTTGCATGCAGCCACTATCAGTTAAGGTGCTATTGATGGATTAGAATATAGCAAGAGGGGTTAATAACCCTGATGTATAATGTCCGTTAGAGATAATACACAAAGCAGCGTGACAGGTGTTGTAGAATGAAACCTCCTGAGGAGCTAACAGACAATATTACTATGTCCTTAAATGGTTTTAATACGATCCATAAAAACCCCATCAATACTCTTTAAGCTGCAAATATTTATAAAGAGTGGCAGCAGAGGCATCGGAAATTAACAAGAATCACGGGATTTTGTGAAAGTTCCCTACCTAATAGAAACTGGGGAGCGATTCTTGAGGAGAATTAATAATATGGAGGATTGGTGAGACAAAACGCCAACGCACGTTTCGCTCCGTGGTTTTTTCAAGGCGAACTGATTCAAGGAATTGACAGCTCATTTAGGTGGGTGTGGTTAGGACCAGACTGACCAATCATAGGAGTTTTCCCATCGTGGGTGTACAAATCTCTACTCAGATCCCCCTTTAAGATTTGATTGACAGTCCGATTGGCCTGTTACGTCCAATGTCAATCCGAAGCAAATCATTTTATTGGTAATAGGGGAGAGTCTAGGTTATTGGTGCGGTCAGGACTGGACGGACCAATTACGGGAGTTCCCCCGTGATGTTTATAAGTATTTCTATGTAACCTCCCTCGTGGGTTTGATTGACAATAGAAATAGCCTATTGCGCTCAGTGTTGATACCACTGCGGATCACTCTATTGGTGGATTGCTCTTCGTAGTTGTTCTCCGTAATACTGTAGTATAATATTGATAGTTAGTAAATGTGGTTTTCGGAGGAACCTAATTAGTTAAAATTTATCAAAACATATGCATATGATTAGTTTGATAGTGTCCTATATATTTGCTAGACACGAGAGTCCGCAGCGAGTGCATCTTCTTAGCGGGTAAGATTTCCCATGTCATACAATAAGTTCCATAGGTATATGAAGCTATCCATCATCACCAACACGAAAGGGACATATGGTTATCGATAAACGGCAACCGATGGGTACAATAGTAAGTAGTCAAACTATACTGTTGTTAGTTCCAACTTCATTAATGTAACACTCAGAGACGTGTTGGAAGAGATGATCATGTGATATAGAGAGACAAAGAGCAAATAGTTTTAATTTTGCTCTACCAAAATTACTTACAACATTCCTTCGATTCCAGACAGTGGAACAGGTCTTACAAGTAATTTAGTATGAAAGCTAAAAAATAGTTTCCTTCCACGATCCTGTAACAGAACGCATATTATTTCTATTTTTCCTTGATTTGCAGCTTTGATTCCATATTTTTCCTTATTTGACCTTGGAGGGTCTGTTTTTTTTACTTAAGACTTTTATTCTTGTTCTTTTTCTATTATATGTCAAAATACTGATACTTTTATGTCCCCTACAGCAAGTCTGGGTACACACTACAGGGTTTTCAGCCAATTATCTGGGCAATCACATGATAAATGACCATTCGGCCTGATATTGCATTAGTGTGTACACTCCAACGATTAATGCTTATAGTTCTAAAGCACATCATATTGTTTCATTTGATTTGTAAACCAAACTAAATATCTCGTTCAACGATGGAACAATGTCGTTCCCATTTTGCAGTTTGTACAAACTCACGATCAGGATCTCTATAGAGTTACAATCTTACACTCATGGTTATGACAGATGGGGAGCACAGATCTGAAGGTAAATCTTGTAAAATGTGTATAGTCTGTGCACATGACTCGGCTGCTGATCGGGACAGTTGTTGGTAGAATCGTTAATGATACCGCATTGAGATAAATTTTCTGCAGTGTCAACCAATTCTAAATGTAGGCAATGATTTGTCCCAGCATCGACCTTCTCTCATACTTACTACTTCAATCTCTTGTATTTGTCATGTTTTGTTTGTAAAATGAAACATTCTAAATGCAACGTTTGTTTGTTTTTTTAGCAGATTGGACTCCAGAGAGAAATTCAATTGGAAAATTTAACAAAATGATTACTTCGGAGGACGATACAAACACAGAAACAAGTGTTATTAAATTGAATCAGAGAAGATCTGGCAAAACTCTAATCACAGAATCTGTTTTGCACAAAAATAGAAATCTCAAAGAGAACAACACTTCTCCCTCACCCACACTACACACACCTACTCAAATTAAGGAGGAATGGGTTTCGGGTGAAGAATTCCATACAACAGACACTAAAATTTGTATAACAAAAGAACACATACAGCATAGAGCTGCTAATGTTGATGAGCATTCAGAGTCATGCGAAAAAGGAAACCTCACAGACACTGATATTTATACACCCACCGATCATGTAAGATATCCACCCCCTCATATTAATGAGGACTCAAACTCATGTGATGGAGGAAATATCACAGACATTTATAAACCTACAGATCATATACAATATACAACTACTTGTATTAAGGAGGAATCAGTCTCATGTGAAGAAGGGAACCTCTCAGATACTGACATTTATACACCCAAAGATAACACACAATATACAACACACAAAAATGCGGAAACGGCTGCATTTGACGATATTCCTTATGCAGGACATAAGCAGACACCATACACATCTACTTACATTAAGGAGGAATCTGATTCATATGAAGAAGAAAATCTCACAGATGGTGAAATACATACCCCCACAGACTATATCCCCGTTATCATTAAGGAGGAATCGATGTCCTGTGATGAAGACAACCTCACAGACACTGACTTTTATATCCCCCCTGAACATATAGATACTGAATTCACATACCCCTACATTAGAGAGTATCCATGCCCTGAGTGTGGAAAGTCTTTTGATACACCTCTTGAACTGGCTAGACACAAGCGCGTCCACTCACGGGGAAAACAGTTTTCCTGCTCTGTGTGTGGGAAAAGTTTTACCAGTAAATCAGACCTAGCCAGACATGGGAGAATTCACACAGGAGAGAAGCCCTTTTTATGCTATGAGTGTGGAAAATGTTTTAGTAAAAAATCAGATGTTATTAGACATGAGAAAATTCACACAGGGGAGAAGCCGTTTACCTGTTCCGAATGTGGAAAATGTTTTAGTCGGGACTCGCATCTTATTAGACATCAAAGAATTCACACAGCAGAGAGAGCATTTACCTGTTCAGAGTGTGGTAAAATCTTCACACGGGAATCCCAGCTTGTTCGACACTTAAGAATTCACACTGGTGAAAAGCCGTTTTCATGTTCAGAATGCGGCAAATGCTTCCGCAAGAAATCTGACGTTGTCCGACATGAAAAGATTCATACTGGAGAGAAGCCATTTGTTTGCTCTGAATGTGGGAAATGTTTTAGCCGCCATTCACATCTCGTCATTCATCGGCGAGTTCACACAGGAGAGAAAACATTTTCATGTTCTGAATGTGGTAAATGTTTCACCCAATACTCCACTCTTATTTCTCATCGCAGAATCCACACAGGTGAGAAACCTTTTTCCTGCACAGAATGTGGGAAATGTTTTGCCCAGAAAAGAGATCTCAATAAGCATATGACAATGCACACGGGTGTGAAACCGTACCCTTGTTCCGAATGCGGTAAAAGTTTTGTGTTGAAATATGAACTGAGAAAGCACGTAAGAATCCACACAGAAGAGAAACACTTTGTGTGCTCTGAGTGTGGTAAATGTTTCATCACAAAGTCTGATCTTGTGCGGCATCAGAGAATTCACACTGGGGAGAAGCCGTTTGCCTGTTCAGAATGTGGGAAGTGCTTCAGTCGACATACATATCTCGGAATACATCAAAGGGTCCATACCGGAGAAAAGCCGTTCGTGTGCTCTGAATGTGGGAAGTGTTTCAGTCAGCGGACGGCTCTTGCAGCGCACGGCAGGACTCACACGGGAGGGAGGCCATTTGCGTGCTCAGAGTGCGGTAAGTGTTTCAGCAAGAAATCCGATCTTCTCAGACATCAGAGAATTCACACTGGCGAGAAACCATTTACATGCCCAGAATGCGGGAAGTCTTTCAGCCGACACACGTATCTCATGATCCACAAAAGGATTCACACTGGGGAAAAGCCTTTTCTTTGTTCTGAATGTGGAAAGCACTTCACCTATAAATCGCACCTGGTTAGACATCAGAGAATCCATGCAGCTGAAGGAACCTTTTCTTACTCCGAATGTGAGTAATGTAGTAAATAGGCAACCATTCTATTTTATTGCCTCCGATGTGGAAAATATCCTAAACAAAAGACACCTGAGAAAACAATGGAACACTAACGCGAGCGTTCTATAGGTCATGAGAAAGTCAAAATGTCTTGAACCACCTCTGAATCCCTTATAAACTTTTATTCATGATGCCAGAACTGTTTACAACAACTGTTTCATATTAGTCAGTATATCTAGCAATATAGGAACTAAAAACTTTAAATGAGTTTGTGTTATGCACGTGTGTTGTAACCTTACCGTAGTCTAATAAATGTTATGTAACATTATTCCATTTGGCAATCTATAAAGTACTTTACAATAGAACAATGTTGATATGTGGACATATAGATCAGTGTATTGGATTCCACGAGGACTCTACCGAAGATACCGAAGGAGATGTTGGATGATAGGTCAAGCAGCATAAGGTCCCAATAAAGTCTGTCTTATAAGTGGTGATTGTTAATAATTGTGAGAAAGTCAAATTAAAATGTACTCTCCGGTCTAAACAAAAAGATTCTCCTAAATATTTCAGTATTTTTAACACATTGGTTTTGCATGTCATTCTCATTAAAGAGCAATGTGAGTATATCTCAAACTCCTTCTATCCTCTAGTAAGGAGGACCCACCAGAATATCTCATCACCAGTGAGCCCTGGATTAGTAATATATAGTGATTCTTCTGAACAAGGCCAGTTCAATGTTAAACGGTGGTAATCTCCTAGTAACCCATGTATGAAGCAGTAGTGATTGCTGTGTTGCTTTGTGTGTGTAAATACATTTAATGTCTTGCACAAATGTGACAGCCGGAGATGGCTGTAGAACTATAAAAACAACACTCTCTTCACAGACCCACATTCAATTGAGCTGAAACTCAGAAACTAGAGAGAGCTTAAACAAAGGTTCATTGTCAAGACACTCTTAGAAAACTCATCTCTTGTTTAGAGGTGACCTTATCCCCGATGACACTATTCACACTAATACACCCTCATAACTGTCCCAATCTCTGAGCCAGATTTGCCCCTCTTGTTACAGCTGTACCCTGTTCCACTTAGAATGTAAGCTCTCTAATGATCAGGGTCATTCATACGCTTTGTTTTCATGTCTGCATTTATTTTATCTACCTTGTATGTCCCTGTTGTATGTATACACTTCTTTCCCTACTGTACGGCGCTGCGGAGCACTGTGGTGCCTTACACATCTACGATAATATATTAAATTGTCCATCACGTTCCCATATTAAATCGTTTGCTGCATTGGGAATCTGGGGACAGCTTAACTCTGTATAATCATTAGTTACATAATGAGATTCCAATCACTTGTTCATGAATTACAGGATTAGCTAAAGAAATGCTGAACTATATAGCTTTTGAATCTGTTCAATCTTATAACAGTGAACTTGCTGATTCATTGGATTGGTTTTGTTACATGTAATGTATATTTTTGTACCTATTTGGGCACCAGAGGGAGAGACTTCTGATACTCCTACAGATGTTTCTAACTTAAGAAAAAATATTTTAGCTCAAAATGATGAAAGGGATCTTAAAAATGGGATTATCTAAGGCTGCTTCCAACTGGAACTGTAAAAATTGTGAATGTGTAGAAGAATAAACACTGGACAGATTGTGGTTATAAAATATTGTATGCTAACTTTTCAGGTTAATATGACGCCTTTAACAACAATAGCATAAAAAGCAAGTCTTTAGCGCAGATGTTGTTGAAAATGTACAATTGTTCAGTTTCTCATTTCAATTAGAAGAGACAAGGGGGTATATTTACTAAACAGGGTCTAAAAAAGTGGAGATGTTGCCTATAGCAACCAATCAGTTTCTAGTTATCATTTATTTAGTACATTCTACAAAATGACAGCTAGAATCTGAATGGTTGCTATAGGCAACATATCCACTTTTTCAAACCTGCAGTTTAGTAAATATACCCCAAGGATATAAACTAGTTTCAGAATCCATTCTAAGCTTACAAGAAAAGGGATATTGTGCTGTTACGTCACTACATTGGAGGTGAAGTTCCAATATACGCATCATATGGCCACTTTATTGGGTACACCTTTCTAGTACTAGGTAGGACTCTTCTTTGCCCCCAAGAACATCCTGAATTATTTGTGCCATGGATTCATGCTTCGACGCTCCTGTTCCACCACATCCCAAAGGTGCTTTATTGTATTGAAATTTAGTGACTGTGGAGGCCAATGGAGTACACTGAACTCACCATCATGTTCGTGGAACCAACGTAAGATGACATGTACTTTGTGACATATTGCTTTATCCTGCTAGAAATAGCCAGTAGAAGATGGGTAGACTGTGGCCATAAAGGAATGGTCAGCAACACTACACAGTTAGTCTGTGGCATTTAAATTATGCTAATCTGGTAGTATAGCGCATAAAGTATGGCAAGAAAACTTCACCCACATTACATCACCACCATCAGCCTGGACGAATGCCAAAAGGCAGGATGCATCTATGGATTCATGTTCTTTGCAACAAATTCTGATCCTACCTTGGGATAGTCACAGCAAGAGTCAACAGGCCAGGCGATGTTATTTCAATGTTCATCTGTCCAGTTGTCGAGAGCCTGTGCCCACTGTAGCTTCAGTTTCCTGTTCTTAGCCGGTGTGGTCTTCTGATGCTGTAGCCCATACGCTTCAGGGACAGACGTTCTGTGCATTCAGAGACCATCTTCTACATACCACTGTTGTAACACATAGTTATTTGAGTCAATGTTGCCTTCCTGTCAGCTTGAACCAGTCCGGCCATTCTCCTCTAACCTCTGTAATTAACAAGGTGTTTTTGGCCACAGAACTGCCACTCACTGGATGTCTTCTTCATAATTCCTCTGTAATCTTTAGACACTGTCATGTGTGAAAATCTCAGGAGATCAGACGTTTCTGAGATACTTAAACCACCCTTTCTGGCCCCCACAATTATTCCATGGTCAAAGTCTATATATCACATTGCTTCCCATGCTGGTGTTTGGTCTGAACAACAACTGAACCTCTTGACCATGTCTGCATGTTTTTATGCAATAAGGTGTTGCTGATATACTTCAATCACTGTGGGGCTGAGACCCACTCCTTCACTGCTCTTAGGGTTTTTGGGCTCAGCACAATTCGTAACATGGCTCAGACCCATTTCTGTTAGTATGAGTGGCTGATGTATCAGATACTTGCAGAGCCATAGACCGCACTAATCTCAAACCACACATAGACGCATGTGCCTATCTTGGACACATACAACCAAGTTAGGTATGATAATTACCCCCCACTGAAAAGAGAATTGAATTTACAAATTAACCACCATATAAGATGTTAGTAACTTAATACTGTAGCGGCTTTTTGGACCAAGATCAATGAGTAAAGTTGTTGAGCAATTGAGACCCTTTTCTCTATTGGTCTTTTCCTCCTTTATGAAGAAAATTCTTGAGCATAATTCTAACTTTAAATGGCAGCCTCCCAAAATTAAATAACGTTCATTTACATTCAGGGACAGACTACCGGGGAACCAGGAAGATCCCCAGTGGGCCCCACTGTCTCCTACGGATGCCCTCAGGGCTTCCTGGCACTCAAGATCAAAGGACCGCCGCTGATGTTATATTATAAACTTATTGATGAACTGTCAATGCAGTTCTACGGAAACTTAAACATGTTGTTAATGCCTTCCACTACAACACATTAAATGAGCCAACAAGATTGATTTGCAAGAGCAGGAAAGTCATGTGCTGATGTAATGGGTTGGGTATGCTTTACTTATTACCAGCATTCCGAAATGGAGAAGCCCTACAAAGAAAATCCGAAATTATGATAACCCGATTGGAAAATAAACAGACTTGCCTTCAATCCTGTGCTTTCATGGTGCTTTCATCTCCGATGGGAGCATCATGCTGACAGCAAGTGATTCCGATTGGAGAAGTGTTCGGCACTGCAGGTTGACATCTGTCAATAGAAATTTAAAGCAGCAATGTCGGGTTAAGTGTTTAAACACTTAACCTTAGGGGTCCCCACGTTGCCGCTTTAAATTTCTATTGACAGACGTTGCGATGACGTCAGCCTGCAGTGCCGAACACTTCTCCAATCGGAATCCCTTGCTGTCAGCATGATGCTCCCATCGGAGATCTCCAGCGTCGGGTTGAAGGTAAGTGTTTATTTTCCAATTGGTTTTTCATCATTTCAGATTTTCTGTCAGAATAGTGATCGTAAAAATGATTATCCTAATCCTTATAATACTGACTGCTTTGGTTTGTTTGTTAGTATCAAACTATGATGCTGATGTTTGTTGTGCTTGTAGTTAGTAGATTACGGCTGCACTGTGACTTGTATAAGGAGGTAGTTGTAGAGCTCGTGTCCCCTATCAGCAGAATGCTTCCAGTAAGAAGAAATACGGGCAAAAGCGGTCACCAGACACCACCGCTGTCAGCAGCCAGTCCTCACCGCTGAAAGTACCAGCTTCTTAGAGAAAAGTATTGTGCCCTGTCTGCCTGTTGCGGTGGTATTTTGGGAGGCTTTCTACCTACCCACCTAGGGGGCAATCCTACCTTTTTCTTACAACAAAGCAAGTTTGCAGGTCACAGATTCCTAATGATATTCTACACTTGTATTCTATCACTATAAATGCGTGTGTTCCAACTTATTCAAAGAATATGTTTAATATTAAAATGAGGACGCCAAATATTATTGATTACAGAGGGCCTCCAATTACCTTTACTTATGACATAAGATGAGCACCAGCGTGAAGTTATCATACAGCACTGTGGCTGTCTATTCAAGTCCCTATTCAATAACTAACCTGCTGCAAAAACAACTGGCAAATGCACTGCACCCATCCAGAATGAAGAGTCAAGAGTATCAAGTGGGGAAACTACTCTGGTTGGGAGAACCGACTATAGTCCCTTGGAGGGGTGACTGTTGGTCTCGTGTGAAAGTCATTTAGCGCACATTATGGTCTTTTGCTGACGTCAATAACGTCTCATCATTGACCATTCCTACTAGCGCCTCTTGGTCAAACCAGTCACTCAACTGAAAGTGTCAACGGCCTACTAAGGTGCCCTCAGTCATCTTAGGGTATTGCTGTCATGACCAGGCTCCTTAACTAGCACCTAGAACCACTTATGTGTGTGAGCACCTCTGTGATAGCTGCTTTGGCTAAATTCTCATGAGCGCTTACTTTGGATCAAGACTGCTGGGTTGCAGGAAGAGCACCGATGAACACACTGGGCTCAATGGGGAACAGATTTGAGTGTATTTGTCACACTGGATTATTATTTTTTAATAATTAGACGTAATCTAATATTAGATAAAGGAAAACTGAGTGAGCAAATACCATCTCTCCTTTGTACATACTTAATTTATTTAATGAACAAAGTTATGGAACACCCACAGGAGCAATTTTAGTCCAACTATTCCTTCCTGTCCTGCATGAACTGCTGGTTTCAGGTCCTGCTACAGTATCTCTATTGGGATTAGGTCTTGACTTGGGCTGAGCCACTTTAAACTTAAACGATGCTTCTTTTCAGACATTCTGCTGTGCTTTTGCTTTTGTGTTTTAATCATTGTCTTGATAAATACAAGACATTCAACATACGATTTTTGTGTTACAGAGCAGAATTTATGGTTCCTTCAATGATGATAAGTTGTCTATGTGCTAAAGCTGCAAAGTATCCTCAAACTATCGCTCTATTTCGAAGTTCTTATTGTGGAATAGTTTTTGCTTTAAGCAAGACCCATATCCTCCAGAGAGTCACACTTTTGACATATGTCTATAAAACCAAAGGCCATTCAGTCCTGGGAACATTCACTACTGTTCCCCTTGATCCCCAGAGCTTATGGCTATCACTGTTGTTCAGTGGAGTCCCACGGCCATGTAACTCTTTCCAGACTGATAGATGTCAAGGCCTTATTTTTCTGACCTTATGTGTATTGTGTTTCCCACACCTATTAGATGGTTAGCTTATTTTGTTATAACTAAAATAATTGGATACAATTTGCTGATTTTATCCAATTATTTTAGTTATAACAAATAAAGATTAAGTTTTATTATTCTATAGGGGCTCCAATGACTTTTGCCAAGTGACAAATAATGAAGATTTAGTGCACCAGTTCTCCTATTTTGCTTTTATGTTATTTCCAACTGGAGAGTAGCGCCTCGCAAACCATGTAAACCTGAATAGTATGACATTTAACATCAGTATGATAGTATAATATCCAGTACACATGGTTTCGAGTTATTATCTTGAAAATAATAACACTAGTGTGACAATACAAATTATTTTAAGGTGTACTTAATATCTGATGTAATATCTCAGTCTTTGCGGAGCCATCTAGGATAATGGGGGCGGTGTTATCTCCTGCTAACATGTGTGTCAGAATCTGTATAAAAGGAGCACTGTTTGACCATGTAATGTATCACCATACCATCTGTAAATTCTTGAAAGTTCATACCACAAACTGGCGTGTAACTGTCCTTATTAGGACTGTTTGAGCTAATAAAACATTACTGTTTTAAGATCATGCTTTGACGCCTACTTACCTGTGGCAATTCCTGTGACCTCCAGAATAGACTAATCCATTTTCCGGCTGTTCTGAGGTTAGCACTCAGCATCCAGTGCCAATGCTCTGCCGCTACCTTGCAACTCTGGCCAGTGTGATAGGCCAGGAGGAACCATCCACAGCAACCCTGATCAAAAGGAAAAGGTCAGTAGTACCAGCCCAGTGAGGGTGTACACTAGCAGCGAAAGTTACCCAGAAGGAACCAGTTGTAGGTGCTGGCGAAGGAGCCTAGTGATGGCAGCAGGCTCCTCCTACTGCATGCTTGAGGAGCGCATTTGTGATAAAGAAAGGGGATGGTGGCAAG
The DNA here is from genome assembly GCA_036250195.1 of Mixophyes australis. Taxonomy (NCBI): domain Eukaryota; kingdom Metazoa; phylum Chordata; class Amphibia; order Anura; family Limnodynastidae; genus Mixophyes; species Mixophyes australis. The sequence continues at coordinate 243,453,568 of JAVHZZ010000006.1, forward strand.
GCAAACCCAGCCCTTCCCCAGCAAGCACAGACAGGGTGACATAGAAGATCCATTCTCTCACGCTCTGCCCGCTACCTTGCAGTGCTGGCCAGTGTGATGTGGATATCTTTGTTCATTAAATGTTATTTGTTCCCTTCACCTACTATTAGATTTAGTCTATCTGAAGACAAATATACAATAGAGAAAGTAAGGAAGAGGACACTGTATACCCATTGCATATATTGCTTTTATGAATTCTTCATCACATAAGCGTGCAAGTGTTTAGCTGTGGTTTGAACACAAGATGCACTGTTTGACTTACTAAAAACAGTTCTGATAAGGAACTAAGTTATTTGTTTAAGCTTTATAACACACCAGTCACTCAGACCAGAGGTTCTCAAATCCAGTCCTTGGAGAAACCCAATGGTGCATGTTTTCTATATCTTCTTGCTGGACCACAGGTGTATTTATTACTGCCTGACCTATTGTAACCTATATGCATCTCCAGAGTATTGTAACATCTCATCTCTTGACTTATATTATCCATACAGCATTTGTGAGTCAAAATAAACTTCTAATTGTAAATAAATGGAACCAGCCTTCAAAGCAGCCTTCTGTTAATTACATACTGCAGTAAGGATTCCTGACAATTTATTAACCGCTGGAAAATGGGATAAATAATATCTGACTGGATAATAAATAATTCTACTTACTACCAAGGTAGGTGGTAAAGGATGTATTGGAATTGTCTTTCTTCATTATAAGACTCATCTAAAAATTGCATTAGGATAGGTTGTGCACTAGTTCACCCGGAACGATCCATGTTTGTTTCCTTCATCTAATTTCCAAATGACTTTTCTTGGTTGGGAAATGTGACACTGACCTAGCAGTGCTGGCGTTACATCGATCAGTAGAGATATGAGTGCAGTCACAGAATTTGACGACAGAGAAGACTCACACAACCCATTTAGAGTTGTCCAGTTCTTTCTGCATGTGAAGATACTGGGTTAATGTGTAGTTCTTTTACTCACTCAGCTCTAACTGGTCAGTCCAAAGGAAGCCTTATGTGGTAGCCGAGCATGGCTGGTACAGCCTTGAGTTCAGAGTCACTTAGGTAAAGTAACTAGAAAGATACAAATGTACCTTTTATTTTATAGCAAAAATGGACGTATGTAGAATTACAAGCCACACTGGTCACTCCTCTGTCAGCAAGGCAGGGACCAAGCCCAATGTCCTCCTGCTTTCTACAAGTACATTGTGGCTGGATCACTTATAAATAACGTATTGTATAAATATGTTAAAACTATTGGCACAGTGCGCTAATTTATATAATTGCAAATGTGCTCATTTTATTATATTGTGTTGTATCACTGTATAGGAAATGCATTAATTTCTGAGATATTGATTTGTAACTTCTCATGTCATGATTTGGTTTTGTAAGAGGAAACCCCAATTAGGCTAATTAGATATTTTATATCTGTGAGTAACCAACACTTAAATATACAGCAGGGAGTCGTTACCTGTCATGCTGCCTTGTTAAAGAGGAAACCTCTGAACAATACAACCAGGAAGTTTAGGAAATCACAGATTGGTATAAATTTTGTTAAAAGTATAAAATTGCGTTAACTCCAAGTGTAAAGGATTGCAAATCCTGAGATCTGATGTAATATTTCAGACGCTTCAGTTCCTGGTCAGATCAAGGGCATGGTTTACACCCTGCCAGGTGTCAGAATCTCTATATAATGGAGCTCTGTTTGACCATGGATTATCATTCCATCTGTAACTTCTGGAAAGATCACTAGTACCACAAACTGACATGTGTAACTGTCCTTTTTAGGACACTTGAGCTAATAAAACATCACTGCTTCAAGATCCTGCTTTGAAGACTACTTACCTGCTGTAATTCCTGTACACTACAGATTAGACCAATCTAATCCATTATCCAGCTGTTCTGAGGATGGAACTCAGCATCCAATACCAACGCTCTGCCCGCTACCTGCAGCTCTGGCCAGTGTGATAGGCCAGGGGGAACTATCCATAGCAACCCTGATATAAAGGAAGAGGTCAGGGGTACCAGCCCAGGTGCCCAGCAAGGGGGTGCAGTAGCGGCGAGAGTTACCCAGAAAGAAGAGGTTCTAAGCGCCGGTGTAGGAGCCTAGTGGTGGCAGAAGGCCCATCCTGCAACAGGAGAGACGCATGTGCGATTAAGAAAGGGGACAGTGGCAAGGCAAGCCCAGCCGATCCCCAGCAAACACAACAGACAGGGTGACATAGGCCGTCCATACTGTCATATACATAAAGTAGCAAAGTCAGCACAGACAGAAGATACAGGTACCATAGCCCTTAATCAGTACGGTCTTGACGTAAGAGAGATGTGCAGTACACATGGCCCTTTATAGAGTCATTGCATATTAATATTTAACAGCAGGAGGTCGCTCTAATCTTACGGACGATGACTTTCCTCAGATTAAGACTCAACCAATATTTAACCATCCATTAATCAGTAAAATAGCTGTTTCAACACAGTTTTCAATTTAGACGATAATTTCCATAAGGGTTTCTAACTCACACACAGAGACAAACTTACAGAAGAGCCCCCGCCTTTGCAATGTGCTAATCATGATAAGACCCTCCCCCTGAGACAAAGGTCTAATCAACATGTGATTTTCTGTGTGCACAAACTCTCTTACAAAATGCCAGTACCCAAATACAGTGACTTCATTACAATGATATACGCTGTACTAAACAATGGAATTGCTTTATATAATACAAATAATAATCTGTGATCCTATGTGGCAACATTTAAGAACATGTAAAACACCACATTTCATTAATACTACCAATTACTACATTACTGGCACAGAGGGGATGCCAAGCGGAATTAACCTCTATTTACAACATGCCCAGCACCGTAATCTCGTCATAGTCCGACCTGGTGGGATTAGACCTGTTGGATTTCAAAAGCTTTCGAAAGTCACTAAGTGTGACGGGATCACTTATAAATAACTTATGGTATAAATTTATTTAAAGGAAATAGAGCAGGTCAGTTATTTATATAATTGCAAATGTACTGATTTTTGAGATTGTGTGTATGTTGGTAAAGGAAATATCTTTATTTCTGAGACCAGGAGAGAAAATTTGTTTTTGTTTTAACTTTGCTAGAGGAAATGCATTATTTCTGAGGTATATATCTGAAGCAATAAGCATTTGTTCAGGAAGTCTTTTGTGTATTTTGGTAGGGAAATTACTTGTTTGGGGTTTTGTAACTTTTATTTGGGAATTCTCAAGTGGAATAAATGTGCATTCTGCAACTGTCTGAATAAAGGACCCATGTTAATCTCTTGTTAATTAGACCTTTTTAAGTGTGAGGGTCAAACACCTGAAGGCACAGAAAGAATTAATTAGACTTGCTGTTAGATTTCATCAGTGTCTAAAACAAGATGCAGGAAATCACAGCAAGTTTTAGGATATCACAGATAAGTGTAAATATTGTTAGCTTTGCATGTAAATCCATGTTTGGGTAAACAAATTGCATACTGATACTAAAAATAGCTCAGACTTTAGGAGGCTGGCTTACCCTGTCTGTCCAAAACTGTATAAAAAAAGCACCGTTTTATATTGAAAATTGTTCATCTTGTTTCATCTGAACTGCTCACTGGTATCTTCAACCAGGGTGAGCAAATAAACATCACTTGTTCAAAGACCTGCTTGGAAACTTGTCTATTCCTCTGACCTACAGATAAATCTAATCCATTCCTGGCTGTTTCTGAGGTTTGGACCCAGCTTTCCGGTACCACCGCTCTTCCCGCTACCCATCAGCTCTGGCCGGTGCGATAGGCCAGAGGGGATCCACCCACAGCAACCCTGATTCATAGAAGAGGTCAGGGGTAACAGCCTAGGTACACCAAATGGGGGACACTAGCAGCATCAGTTACCCAGAAGAAACCCGGTACTGGATGCCGGTAGAGGAGTCCAGTGGTGGCAGCATTTGTAAGCCCCTCCTCCTGCAGTGAGAGGGCGCACTTGGGATAACGAAAGGGAACGGTGGCAAAGTAAGCCCAGCCGGTTCCCAGTAACGACAGACAGGGTGGCATAGGCGGTCCATCCTGCCTCACTAACACTCAAAGAATATGCTAGGTCTGACATTAAAAAAAAACACATGATAAAAAGTTGCAGGCTTCTATAAATGTTATTTTATTTAAGTGCTTTCATTGTTTATAGTTTTTATCTATGAATGGGCAGGTCTGTGACAGTTACACAACAGAAACCGAAATTGCCAATACATTAAACAAGTACAAAAATTCCAAAAGTGCTTTTAGTTTTTACGACACAGCGTACGAAACAATGCAAACTTATTAAAGGATAACTTTAGCTCTGCTTAATACTGAATACCTGTAAAGCCTATGTTCTAAGGGTCAGCTTTGCTTACTAAAGCCCCTACCTGTTTCATTTTATTTTCAAGATTTATGCTCAAAAAATGAGTCCGCCAGTCCGACACCACTTACCTCTCCAGCTGCTAAGAGACACCAACCCAAAAACAGAAATTAATGTGGTATATGGACCTACTCCATCAACGTGTCAATTACCATGATATCCCTGCTTTGAAATCTCTAGGAACAAAAAGCGGTGGGGATTTGGAAGCGGTGATGTCCTGATAAATAATGCAGCAATAGGGGTAAATAATAAAATGGCAACAGCTTGAGAGTGTATCTTAAAATCCAAAGAATCAGATGGGGACTTTAGTGAGCAAAAATATCTTTTACAGTACAGAAAATCTGGATTACTTGAAGGTGGTTTTATCCTGCAAGCAAACCATAATTTACAGATGACCTACAGATATCACAGACACACAGTGATAGTCAGTGCAGATTGGTGGATTTAATGGAAAGTATACATCTCATTATGTCTTTTAAGGCCTTATGGCTCCGCTATGTACTCAGATGTCTTGAACATTAAAAGTGAAACTAGTGGGGCAGAGAATAGAATGAACAGATTAGTTGGAGAAATGAAATATCTGTGACACAAAATACCCTGAATATTACCAAAACGGAAATCATTATCTGCTTTAACCACAAACTGATAACAAGCGATTGGTTCATTCTTCACTGAGGCTGAAGTGGAGTTGGAAGTATTTGTTCCCCCAAACATAAGCAGGAAAAGACATATTTACATGTATATGTTCCTCTAACAATACATCCAGCTCTACGTTAGCATATATGTCAGGTGTGTGTCTGGAACACGTGTGTATAATTACACTCCAAGATAGCGTAGAGATAGACTAAAGATATAGTGTAATACTGTTAGTAGTAAATGCAAAATGTGCATTATCCTATTTGTGCACAATATAAATTGTTGTATGCAAAAGGGGGAATATTTGTTTTGACAGTGTTATTAATAAACGTTACCATGTAGACTGTAATTAAAAACAGACACAAAATAAAAGCACAAATTAAATACAAACTCTTTAAGAATCACATGGATATCTTCTTTCCTGGTGGTAATCGTTTTGACTATGCTGAGAATTCCGACAGCCTTCAGTCCTACAAAAAATAATCAGATATCTGAAAAAAACAAATACAATATTAGCAGACTTACCTAAAAACCGAAACTTCAGATTTCTGATGGCAACGGCATGCTGACCTCGTAGGCTAATTGTTTAAACACCTAACCTGCGGGGTCCAGACATTGTCGCTTTAAATTAACATTGATCTAAGTCGCACTGACATCAAACTGAACTGCCGGAGACCTGTGTCTTCGGAATGAGTTCCTGTCAGCATGCCGGTGCCATGGAGCTTCGGGTTTCAGGTAAGTCTGCTAATATTGTATTCGTTTTTATCAGAAATCTGATTTTTTTTGTAGGGTTGAAGGTTGTCGGAATTCTCTGCATCGTTAAATGTGCGAATCGACGTCTGCAACTACATATAAATAAACTGGAAGGGGTCAGTCTGCAATCAGAAGAGGCTAGATCATGCAGCCGATTTTCTCTTCAACATCAGTGAAGCTTGTTGCACCAGCACTCGCAAGACATTGACTTCCAGACAGCTGTACATATGTGTACAGTCGTAATTACTAGAACAAGCGCTGACTGTTCTCAGCCTGTGCCTTCCTCTTACCTTCCCTGTTACACTTCTCCCATCACAAGGAGTAGCATATGTAAAATGCAACAAAATCTATATATTGACGTATACGTACACACTTTTGGTGCACATGTGCACGCTATGTCCAACTATACATTAGCCCTATAATTGGTATTACAGTGTCCAACATATTCAGATCAATAAACTGTTGTTTCATCTGAGTGGACTCTGGAATGTTTATTCAGTTCACTCTTTTGGCCAAAACTTTTCTGGCAACGGGTACAAGCAAATGGTTTCTGTTTCATGTGAGTGGTCAAGTGGCTTTGTAGACTACACTTTTCTCGAAAACATCTCCCACATTCAGAGCAAGAAAAAGGTTTTTCTCCCGTGTGGATTTTAAAATGCTTATTCAGATCGCTCTTTTGTCCAAAACATTTCCCACACTCAGAACAAGAGAAAGGTTTCTCCCGTTCCATGTGAATTTTTAAGTGGCGATTTAGGTCGCTCTTCTGACCAAAACATTTCCCGCAAAGACCACAAGAAAAGGGTTTCTGCTGCATGTGAGTGGTCAAGTGATTATTAAGACTGCCCTTCTCCCGAAAACTTTTTCCACAAACGGTACAAGTAAAAGGCTTCTCTCCCGTGTGAATTCTCTGGTGCGTAATAAGATATGAGTAACGAGTAAAGTACTTCCCACAGTCCGAACATGAAAACGGCTTCTCGTCCATGTGAATTTTCATATGACTGTTCAGATTTTTTTTCTGTGCAAAACCTTTGCCACATTCTTCGCAGGAGAATGGTTTCACGCCGGCGTGGTGTATTTGGTGAATTGTAAGGTGCAATTGTTCTCCGAAAAATTTCCCACAGTCAGAGCAGCAAAATGGCTTTCCTTTCTTATGAATTACCCTGTGTCGGTCTAGAGCACTGCTTTGTATGAAGCCTTTACCGCAGTCGGTACATGTAAATGGTTTCTCTCCTCGATGGATTCGTAAATGTCTCTTCAGGTCACTTTGCTGAACAAAACATTTACTACAGTGAGGGCAAGAAAATGGTTTCTCTCCTGTATGAATTCTCAAATGTTTTTTCACGTAACTTTTTTGGCTAAAGCGTTTCCCACATTGGGAACAAGTATACGGCTTTTGTTCCTCATGAGCAATCAAATGCTTTTTCAAAGCGCTCCTACGGGTGAACTGTTTTCCACATTCAGAGCAAAAAAATGGCTTTTTCCCGGCTTGCCTTTTCTCATGAGCATGGTGATTGGATTCCTCTGTCGCTTCTGCAGAATGGTCTTCACATGAGAAGGATTCTTCCTTAATACAAACAACTGTGCATTCCATATTATCAGAGTCTGTGAGATCTTCTTCATCCAAGACAGATTCTTCCTTAATCTGGATAGAGGTATAGTCTATAGGTGTAGAAATATCAGTCAGACTTCCTTCTTCACAAGAGTCCAATTCTTCTCTATTAAAGGTGGATTCTGTTCCACTATGTTCACTGGATGTATGAAAGTCATTGTCAGTGAGGTTTCCTCCATCACATGAGACTGATTCCTCCTTAATATGAGTAGATGTATATTGTGTATGATCTGTGGGTGTATAAATGTCAGTGTCTGTGAGGTTTCCTCCATCACATGAGGCTGATTCCTCCTTAATATCAGTAGATGTATATTGTGTATGATCTGTACGTGTATAAATGTCACTGTCTGTGAGGTTTCCTCCATCACATGAGACTGATTCCTCCTTAATATGAGATGTATATTGTGTATGATCTGTGGGTGTATAAATGTCAGTGTCTGTGAGGTTTCCTCCATCACATGAGGCTGATTCCTCCATAATATCAGTAGATATATATTGTGTATGATCTGTGGGTGTATAAATGTCAGTGTCTGTGAGGTTTCCTCCATCACATGAGGCTGATTCCTCCTTAATATCAGTAGATGTATATTGTGTATGATCTGTGGGTGTATAAATGTCAGAGTCTGTGAGGTTTCCTCCATCACATGAGGCTGATTCCTCCATAATATCAGTAGATATATATTGTGTATGATCTGTGGGTGTATAAATGTCAGTGTCTGTGAGGTTTCCTCCATCACATGAGACTGATTCCTCCTTAATATCAGTAGATGTATATTGTGTATGATCTGTGGGTGTATAAATGTCAGTGTCTGTGAGGTTTCCTCCATCACATGAGACTGATTCCTCCTTAATATCAGTAGATGTATATTGTGTATGATCTGTGGGTGTATAAATGTCAGTGTCTGTGAGGTTTCCTCCATCACATGAGACTGATTCCTGCTTAATATGAGATGTATATTGTGTATGATCTGTGGGTGTATAAATGTCAGTGTCTGTGAGGTTTCCTCCATCACATGAGGCTGATTCCTCCTTAATATCAGTAGATGTATATTGTGTATGATCTGTGGGTGTATAAATGTCAGAGTCTGTGAGGTTTCCTCCATCACATGAGGCTGATTCCTCCATAATATCAGTAGATATATATTGTGTATGATCTGTGGGTGTATAAATGTCAGTGTCTGTGAGGTTTCCTCCATCACATGAGACTGATTCCTCCTTAATATCAGTAGATGTATATTGTGTATGATCTGTGGGTGTATAAATGTCAGTGTCTGTGAGGTTTCCTCCATCACATGAGACTGATTCCTCCTTAATATCAGTAGATGTATATTGTGTATGATCTGTGGGTGTATAAATGTCAGTGTCTGTGAGGTTTCCTCCATCACATGAGACTGATTCCTCCTTAATATCAGTAGATGTATATTGTGTATGATCTGTGGGTGTATAAATGTCAGTGTCTGTGAGGTTTCCTCCATCACATGAGACTGATTCCTCCTTAATATCAGTAGATGTATATTGTGTATGACCTGTGGGTGTATAAATGTCAGTGTCTGTGAGGTTTCCTCCATCACATGAGACTGATTCCTCCTTAATATGATTAGATGTATATTGTGTATGATCTGTGGGTGTATAAATGTCAGTGTCTGTGAGGTTTCCTCCATCACATGAGACTGATTCCTCCTTAATATGAGTAGATGTATATTGTGTATGATCTGTGGGTGTATAAATGTCAGTGTCTGTGAGGTTTCCTCCATCACATGAGACTGATTCCTCATTAATATCAGTAGATTTATATTGTGTATAATCTGTGGGTGTATAAATGTCAGTGTCTGTGAGGTTTCCTCCATCACATGAGACTGATTCCTCATTAATATCAGTAGATGTATATTGTGTATGATCTGTGGGTGTATAAATGTCAGTGTCTGTGAGGTTTCCTCCATCACATGAGACTGATTCCTCCTTAATATGAGTAGATATATATTGTGTATGATCTGTGGGTGTATAAATGTCAGTGTCTGTGGGGTTTCCTCCGTCACATGAGACTGGTTCCTCCTTAATATCAGTAGATGTATATTGTGTATGATCTGTGGGTGTATAAATGTCACTGTCTGTGAGGTGTCCTCTATAACATGACTTCTTCTCAATATGAAACGTACAGTGCAAATTACTATTTTGCGTATTCCTTTTATTTGTCTCTAGGGAAGTCAGTGATGAAGTTTTGTGGTCTCTTCCTCGAGTTGTTCTTGTGTTCTCACATTCATCTATCGGAGAAAAATTCACAGGAACAAAATAAGTTTTAATGAACCTATATTATGTATACTATACATTTCAGTACCAATAATCCATAGTGAGTTCACGTCTTGTACAATTTGGCCACCTACGTGTGTTTCCTAATTGGCTGATGCTGCTTTCATCAGTAGAGAGAGTCAATCTGCAGAGGCTAGGAGGTGGGCTAATGAGACACCTAACTGAACGGATCTTGTGGCCAACAAACCAGATGCCACATTGGATTGACTAATCGGATATCAGCAACTTGAATGTATTAGACCCTTGGTCCTTGTCTGCTACTGGCTGGTTGTTGCTTATTAATAGTACAGGTTACTGAGGGGAATACCTAGCTATGTCCCACAAAGGGAGATACATAATAAAGGGATGTCGTCCCAAGGAGAACAGTCTACCTGAAGGATGTACTAAACTGCTGACATCGGACAGATTAATGGTCACTGTGTATCTTTCATCCACACAAGACTGCCCACCTCCATAGCAGCCAGAATGGAGTTTTTCAGTCTGTATAGGTAATCCTAGACTATTGATGTTAGGTAGGGTGTGAAAAAAAGATACCATACAGGTCTTCTAAAAGGTGGGCATATCCCTCAAAGAGCCTCTAACTCGTATCTTACCCAGTGATGTGAGGGGCTGGTGAGTCTCCATCATCACGTCCTTGTACAGACCCTTGTGTCCTCCTAAATACTCCTCCTGCATGGAGAGATAGACAGTGACATCATCCACCTTATAGGAACCGGACACACATACAGATTTCCCAGCAGTCCTCACCTCCTTCTTATCTTGTCTTAGTGAGATTGTCTCCATGGAATCTCAACTCATTCTGCTTGTGTCTGAACTTTAGTAGCATACTCGGTGTCCGAGTCATGCAAATCTAAGAAAACAACACCAATATCATAATTATAATTACAAAAATTGACTACAGCAAACAGTAAGCTACATTATTACTATTATTATTATTATCATTTATTTGTTAGGCGCCACAAGGTTTCCGCAGCGCCGCACATAGTACAAACAGTAGACTATACAGGGTATAACAGTACAGAACAATAAACAAAAAGTACCAATACTTCAGAAACTCCAGGCAGGCAGATGCAATAGACACAGAGTCAGAAGAACGGGTGAGGAGACAGGAGGGAAGAGGGCCCTGCTTATACGAGCTTACATCCTAAGGGAGGGTTAAACAGACCAGGCACAAGAGGAGCCAGTTGAGGGAATGGGAGAGAGGGGAGAATGAGCGGAGGAGATGGGGGTTAAGTGGATTGTTGGTATGCTTTGAGAAAGAGGTGAGTTTTGAGTGCACGTTTGAAGGAGCACAGAGTAGGAGAGAGACGGATGGAGCGAGGGAGGTCATTCCAGTGAAGGGGGACTGCATGGGAAAAGTCCTGGATTCTGGAATGGGAAGAGGTGATCAGAGTGGAGGAGAGGCGGCGGTCATTGGCCGAGCGCAGGGAGCGAGCGGGAGTGTGAATGGAGAGGTTAGAGATATAAGGGGCAGTAGAGTGGGAGGGAGCCTTGTAAGTGGTGGTGAGGAGTTTGAAAATAATTCTATAGGGGAAGGGGAGCCAGTGTAGGGCAAGGCAGAGAGGGGAGGCAGAGGAGGAGCGGCGTGAGAGGTAGATGAGTCTTGCGGCCGCATTGAGTATAGAGCGGAGGGGGGAGATATGGGAGTGGGGGAGGCCGGTTAGGAGGAGGTTGCAGTAATCCAGGCGGGAGATGATGAGTGCGTGTATGATGGTTTTGGTGGCCTCCTAAGAGAGAAAGGGACAGATGCGGGCGATGTTGCGTAGTTGGAAGCGACAGGCTTGGGCAAGAGAATGAATGTGGGGACCAAAAGAGAGAGAGGAGTCAAGGGTGACACCCAAGCAGCGGAGTTGGGTGACAGAGGAGATGGTAGTGTTGTTAACGACAATGGAGAGGTCATGGTGGTATGGGAGGCTGGGAGGAGGAAAGACAATAAGTTCAGTTTTGGAAATGTTGATTTTGAGAAAGCGCTCCGACATCCAGGAGGAGATGGCGGAGAGGCAGTCAGATACCTGAGCGAGGAGGGTGGAGGAAAGATCAGGTGAAGAGATGTAAAGTTGAATGTCATCAGCATAAAGGTGATACTGAAGGCCAAAGGAGGAGATGAAAGCACCAAGGGAGGAAGTATAGAGCGAAAAGAGTAGAGGGCCGAGAACGGAGCCCTGTGGAACTCCTACAGCGAGAGGGTAGGGGGAGAAGGAAGAGCCAGACATGGATACAGAGAAGGAGCGGTTAGCGAGGTATGAGGTGAACCAGGCGTGGACAGATCCAGAGAAGAGTTTGCAGCAGGAGGGGGTGGTCCACGGTGTCAAAGGCTGCGGAGAGGTCCAGGAGGATGAGTAGGGAGAAGTGACCCTTGGATTTGGCCGATAGGAGATCATTAGTAACCTTGGCCAGGGCAGTTTCGGTAGAGTGGAGTGGGCGGTAGCCGGATTGGAGAGGGTTAAGGAGGGAATTGTCCGAGAGGTGTCTGGTTACGCGGCTGCAGACAATCCGCTCAAGTAATTTGGAGGCATAGGGGAGAAGAAAGATAGGGCGATAGTTGGCAAGAGAAGTGGGGTCGAGATTGGGTTTCTTGAGGATAGGAGAGATGAGAGCGTGTTTAAATGAGGAGGGTACTACACCAGAGGAGAGTGATAGGTTGAAAAGGTGTGCGAGGTAAGAGCAGGCATTGGGAGAAGGAGAGGGAAGGAGGTGAGTGGGGATGGGATCGAGAGGACCGGTATAGGGTGGAGAGGAAAGAATAAGGGAGCGAACATCTTCACCTGATGTAGGGGTGAAGGAGCACCACAGCTAGTTGATGGCGGGAGGTAAAGCGATGAGGGTGGCGAGAGAAGAATCGGAGGAGGAGATGTTCAGTCTGATGGCCTCAATTTTGTAAGAAAAAAAGGTGGCAAAGTCAGAAGCGGAGAGGGAAAGCGGGACAGTGGGAGGGGGGGGAGAGGAGGGAGCTGAAGGTGGCAAAGAGGCGGCGGGGATTGGAGAACTGAGAAGAAATGAGGGACTTAAAGAAGAATTGTTTAGCGAGGGAGAGGGCAGAGCAGAAAGAGGAGAGGGTGAATTTAAAGTGAAGGAAGTCAGCCAGGGAATGAGATTTCCTCCAGAGTCGTTCCTCCAAAAGTGCTCTCGCACTACTGAAGCGGGTGAGTTTGGAGTGCCAGGGTTGGGGAATAAGGCGGCGTCGGCAGATAGAAGAGGCTGGGGCGACAGCGTCCAGGGCAGTAAATAAAATGTGTCCATGTCCATAAAATCAGGAGCGTTCTAGTTACATGTAAAACAGTATTACACATGGTACATGGACACCACATCCACCTGGTCTCTCAGTAGAATATTACAATCATGTGTACCAGCTATTTTAATTACAGAACGTACAGTATATCTGATCTATAACAACTGTATATAATTGTAACAAGCAGCACTAATAAAGAGGACAAAAACCTGCTGACATATTTCTAAATAACTGCAATGAAATGAACATTAGTAACAATAAACCCAGCATATAAAATATAAGACAATAAACCAGCACAAGCACCATGATCCCCGTCTCTCCGAGATCCAGATGTGGTCGCCGACAGAATTATATGAGGGAAAATACAGTTTCAACAAAAACATATATAGGAGAATTTAAACTGGAAGATCCTCGGGGGAGGGGTCTGCATAGGGGCGGGGTCTGCAGAGGGGCGGGGTCTGCAGAGGATGGGGGTATATAAAGAAAGGTTAATAAAGAAATAGATTAGGAAGAGGGGCAGTAGGGACAGGGAAGGGGCTCATGTCATGAATGGATGTGTAGTAGTAAATGATAGAAGTGACTATAATACCACTAGCCCCGCCCCTTGTGTATTAATAGCACTAGCCACGCCCCTATGGTATCCCATTAGCCCGCCCCTTGTATACCAGTAACCCCGCCCCCGATATGATACATTATATACCGAGCATCTACCTACCTGAGCTACAGCCACTAACCTGCCCCCTTAATGCCGGACATGACGTCATTAAACCGCCTACTTCCGGGTTCTGCGAGTCACCACCGTCCACTGTATGGGCTGTGCCAGGATGATCGGCGTGAGGGCGGGGCCTGCACCGTGATAGACGGCTGGTGGGCGGAGCCGCACAGAGTGATAGACGGCTGGTGGGCGGAGCCGCAGAGTGATAGACGGCTGGTGGGCGGAGCCACACAGAGTGATAGAGGGCTGGTGGGCGGAGCCGCAGAGTGGTAGCCGGCTGGTGGGCGGAGCTGCAGAGTGATAGAGGGCTGGTGGGCGGAGCCGCACAGAGTGATAGACGGCTGGTGGGCGGAGCCGCAGAGTGGTAGCCGGCTGGTGGGCGGAGCCGCAGAGTGGTAGCCGGCTGGTGGGCGGAGCCGCAGAGTGATAGAGGGCTGGTGGGCGGAGCCGCACAGAGTGATAGACGGCTGGTGGGCGGAGCCGCAGAGTGGTAGCCGGCTGGTGGGCGGAGCCAGCAGTGATAGCCGGCTGGTGGGCGGAGCCGCAGAGTGATAGACGGCTGGTGGGCGGAGCCGCAGAGTGATAGAGGGCTGGTGGGCGGAGCCGCACAGAGTGATAGACGGCTGGTGGGCGGAGCCGCAGAGTGATAGACGGCTGGTGGGCGGAGCCACACAGAGTGATAGAGGGCTGGTGGGCGGAGCCGCAGAGTGGTAGCCGGCTGGTGGGCGGAGCCGCAGAGTGATAGAGGGCTGGTGGGCGGAGCCGCACAGAGTGATAGACGGCTGGTGGGCGGAGCCGCAGAGTGATAGACGGCTGGTGGGCGGAGCCACACAGAGTGATAGAGGGCTGGTGGGCGGAGCCGCAGAGTGATAGACGGCCGGTGGGCGGAGCCACACAGAGTGATAGAGGGCTGGTGGGCGGAGCCGCAGAGTGATAGACGGCTGGTGGGCGGAGCCACACAGAGTGATAGAGGGCTGGTGGGCGGAGCCGCAGAGTGGTAGCCGGCTGGTGGGCGGAGCCGCAGAGTGATAGAGGGCTGGTGGGCGGAGCCGCACAGAGTGATAGACGGCTGGTGGGCGGAGCCGCAGAGTGGTAGCCGGCTGGTGGGCGGAGCCAGCAGTGATAGCCGGCTGGTGGGCGGAGCCGCAGAGTGATAGACGGCTGGTGGGCGGAGCCGCAGAGTGATAGCCGGCTGGTGGGCGGAGCCGCAGAGTGATAGACGGCCGGTGGGCGGGGCTACAGGTGGCTGGCAGTTACCCGTATCATATCGCTCATTCCAGTCATTGTGGCCGCTGCAGACACGTGACGTCATCACGTGATTACTGTACTATCTCTTATTACTTAATCTGACCTGTTTTATAATGCAGTGTCAGGTGGTTATTATGTATCAGTGTATCCTGCAGCCTCCTCCTCCTTGTAGCTCTGTGCGTCCTGGGTGGACCCTGTGTAATAATATATATGTATCCAGTGACATCAATATGTCAGGAAACAGCCAGGACAATGTCATTTCTACAGGTCATCATGAGCGAGCTTAGCGCACCACAAGGGCATGAATATGAGTGACAGAGAGCGGGACGTGGCCTAGCAGCAGGACGAGGCAGAGAGAGGGACGTGGCCTAGCAGCAGGACGAGACAGAGAGCGGGACGTGGCCTAGCAGCAGGACGAGACAGAGAGCGGGACGTGGCCTAGCAGCAGGAAGAGACAGAGAGCGGGACGTGGCCTAGCAGCAGGACGAGACAGAGAGCGGGACGTGGCCTAGCAGCAGGACGAGACAGAGAGAGGGACGTGGCCTAGCAGCAGGACGAGACAGAGAGCGGGACGTGGCCTAGCAGCAGGACGAGACAGAGAGCGGGACGTGGCCTAGCAGCAGACGAGACAGAGAGCGGGACGTGGCCTAGCAGCAGGAAGAGGCAGAGAGCGGGACGTGGCCTAGCAGCAGGACGAGGCAGAGAGCGGGACGTGGCCTAGCAGCAGGACGAGGCAGAGAGCGGGACGTGGCCTAGCAGCAGGACGAGGCAGAGAGCGGGACGTGGCCTAGCGGCAGAGAGCGGGACGTGGCCTAGCAGCAGGAAGAGACAGAGAGCGGGACGTGGCCTAGCAGCAGGACGAGACAGAGAGCGGGACGTGGCCTAGCAGCAGGAAGAGACAGAGAGCGGGACGTGGCCTAGCAGCAGGAAGAGACAGAGAGCGGGACGTGGCCTAGCAGCAGGACGAGGCAGAGAGCGGGACGTGGCCTAGCAGCAGGACGAGACAGAGAGCGGGACGTGGCCTAGCAGCAGGAAGAGACAGAGAGCGGGACGTGGCCTAGCAGCAGGAAGAGACAGAGAGCGGGACGTGGCCTAGCAGCAGGAAGAGACAGAGAGCGGGACGTGGCCTAGCAGCAGGAAGAGACAGAGAGCGGGACGTGGCCTAGCAGCAGGAAGAGACAGAGAGCGGGACGTGGCCTAGCAGCAGGAAGAGACAGAGAGCGGGACGTGGCCTAGCAGCAGGAAGAGGCAGAGAGCGGGACGTGGCCTAGCAGCAGGACGAGGCAGAGAGCGGGACGTGGCCTAGCAGCAGACGAGACAGAGAGCGGGACGTGGCCTAGCAGCAGACGAGACAGAGAGCGGGACGTGGCCTAGCAGCAGGACGAGACAGAGAGCGGGACGTGGCCTAGCAGCAGGAAGAGGCAGAGAGCGGGACGTGGCCTAGCAGCAGGACGAGACAGAGAGAGGGACGTGGCCTAGCAGCAGGACGAGACAGAGAGCGGGACGTGGCCTAGCAGCAGGACGAGACAGAGAGCGGGACGTGGCCTAGCAGCAGACGAGACAGAGAGCGGGACGTGGCCTAGCAGCAGGAAGAGGCAGAGAGCGGGACGTGGCCTAGCAGCAGGACGAGGCAGAGAGCGGGACGTGGCCTAGCAGCAGGACGAGGCAGAGAGCGGGACGTGGCCTAGCAGCAGGACGAGGCAGAGAGCGGGACGTGGCCTAGCAGCAGGACGAGACAGAGAGAGGGACGTGGCCTAGCAGCAGGACGAGACAGAGAGCGGGACGTGGCCTAGCAGCAGGAAGAGACAGAGAGCGGGACGTGGCCTAGCAGCAGGAAGAGACAGAGAGCGGGACGTGGCCTAGCAGCAGGACGAGGCAGAGAGCGGGACGTGGCCTAGCAGCAGGACGAGACAGAGAGCGGGACGTGGCCTAGCAGCAGACGAGACAGAGAGCGGGACGTGGCCTAGCAGCAGACGAGACAGAGAGCGGGACGTGGCCTAGCAGCAGGACGAGACAGAGAGCGGGACGTGGCCTAGCAGCAGGAAGAGGCAGAGAGCGGGACGTGGCCTAGCAGCAGGACGAGACAGAGAGAGGGACGTGGCCTAGCAGCAGGACGAGACAGAGAGCGGGACGTGGCCTAGCAGCAGGAAGAGACAGAGAGCGGGACGTGGCCTAGTAGCAGGAAGACAGAGAGCGGGACGTGGCCTAGCAGCAGGACGAGACAGAGAGCGGGACGTGGCCTAGCAGCAGGAAGAGGCAGAGAGCGGGACGTGGCCTAGCAGCAGGACGAGACAGAGAGCGGGACGTGGCCTAGCAGCAGGAAGAGACAGAGAGCGGGACGTGGCCTAGCAGCAGGACGAGGCAGAGAGCGGGACGTGGCCTAGCAGCAGGACGAGACAGAGAGCGGGACGTGGCCTAGCAGCAGGAAGAGACAGAGAGCGGGACGTGGCCTAGCAGCAGGACGAGACAGAGAGCGGGACGTGGCCTAGCAGCAGGACGAGGCAGAGAGCGGGACGTGGCCTAGCAGCAGGACGAGACAGAGAGAGGGACGTGGCCTAGCAGCAGGACGAGACAGAGAGAGGGACGTGGCCTAGCAGCAGGACGAGACAGAGAGCGGGACGTGGCCTAGCAGCAGGAAGAGACAGAGAGCGGGACGTGGCCTAGCAGCAGGAAGAGACAGAGAGCGGGACGTGGCCTAGCAGCAGGAAGAGGCAGAGAGCGGGACGTGGCCTAGCAGCAGGACGAGACAGAGAGCGGGACGTGGCCTAGCAGCAGGACGAGACAGAGAGCGGGACGTGGCCTAGCAGCAGGACGAGACAGAGAGCGGGACGTGGCCTAGCAGCAGGACGAGACAGAGAGCGGGACGTGGCCTAGCAGCAGGACGAGACAGAGAGCGGGACGTGGCCTAGCAGCAGGACGAGACAGAGAGCGGGACGTGGTCTAGCAGCAGCGAGCGGGACGTGGCCTAGCAGCCGACGAGACAGAGAGCGGGACGTGGCGTATCAGCAGGCGAGACAGAGAGCGGGACGTGGCCTAGCAGCAGACGAGACAGAGAGCGGGACGTGGTCTAGCAGCAGCGAGCGGGACGTGGCCTAGCAGTCGACGAGACAGAGAGCGGGACGTGGCCTAGCAGCAGGCGAGACAGAGAGCGGGACGTGGCCTAGCAGCCGACGAGACAGCGGGACGTGGCCTAGCAGCAGGCGAGACAGAGAGCGGGACGTGGCCTAGCAGCTGCCGAGACAGAGAGCGGGACGTGGCCTAGCAGCAGACGAGACAGCGGGACGTGGCCTAGCAGCAGGCGAGACAGAGAGCGGGACGTGGCCTAGCAGCCGCCGAGACAGAGAGCGGGACGTGGCCTAGCAGCAGACGAGACAGAGAGCGGGACGTGGCCTAGCAGCAGGACGAGGCAGAGAGCGGGACGTGGCCTGGCAGCAGACGAGACAGAGAGCGGGACGTGGCCTAGCAGCAGACGAGGCAGAGAGCAGGACGTGGCCTAGCGGCAGAGAGTGGGACGTGGCCTAGCAGCAGACGAGGCAGAGAGCGGGGCGTGTCCTGGCAGCAGACGAGGCAGAGAGCGGGAAGTGGCCTGGCAGCAGACGAAGCAGAGAGCGGGACGTGGCCTAGCAGCAGACGAGGCAGAGAGCGGGACGTGGCCTAGCAGCAGACGAGGCAGAGAGCGGGACGTGGCCTAGCAGCAGAGAGCGGGACGTGGCCTAGCAGCAGGACGAGGCAGAGAACGGGACGTGGGCTAGCAGCAGGACGAGGCAGAGAACGGGATGTGGCCTAGCAGCAGGACGAGGCAGGGGGCTTCTTTAGGGCTCTGTTCCTCCGGCTTTATATTTTTTTATGAGGGGACAGAACTACCAGAACACCCCCTATAAAGTTTGGGTTTCTCTGCTGTGATCCACATTTTTATTTACAAGCGTTCACTGCAAAACCAGCCAATGGCAATATCATGTCCCGATTCCCTCGACTATTCTTGTGGGCTTTACCAACACCCGAACTAGAGACTGTTCTACCCATCATATCTCCTTGTCTCCACTTGGGAGTGTCTGGTGCCCTCTTTGTCTTCAGCTGGGTTTGAGGCACAGTGAATACAGTATAGAGTATGCTCTGACCTCTGATGCCACATCTGCCCCCTCACTTAGGACTCAGCCAATGGGCAATCACTCAGTCATCCTGCCCAGTGTAACGTATCTAGCTACAACCACTGCTGAAACACAATGGTGATCCTCATTCAGCCATTGAACATGGAGCCGCCATCAAGCCCTCCATCTTCATTCAGCCCAGCACCTCCATCAGGTGCTCCTACATACATCTCTTCACAGAGACGAATCTGAGTGCACTTAGAAGGAGTACATGTGGCTGCTGACACAGAAATAGAGTCCACCACAGCCAAGAGTGAGCACTCAGAGTGGGCACTGTGATCGACTACAGCAGCCTCACACCGGGGTAGCACTAGCAGTGGTGTGACACACGCTGTCCACCACTTGTTCTGAGTGAAGTGAGAGCTTACAGATGCCTTCAATCCCCCCAGCGCCCTAGACCTCTCAGTCCAGTGTTCTCTTCATGCCCTACCCCCCATCTTGGTGTGAGTAGACGCTGTCTCCCAGCACCAGCATGTATCCTTTAGAAGACCTAAACTGTTCTCCAACCCTGTGCTGCACTCTCTTACCTGTTCTTGCAGCTTTAACTACTCAGTGCTGTGCTGGTGTCTTCAGGCAGCTGCTGCTTGGCCGGACCCTGGATTGTTCGGGACCTGTTTGGAATAGAGATAGTTACTATTCACCTCCTGGAAAGCAGAGCAATAACTAAACACCCTAACCCCAACCAGTCCGATATTAAATTAATAGCACCAACGTTTAATAATCAGGCCTCCTTCCACCCAACCAGCCCAGTATTAAATTAATAGTGTTTATGTTTAATAAATTAGCTTCCTTCCCAACAAACTCCAACATTAAAAGGAATCCCTTTTAATATGTACATATATCCCCCTAACATTAAATTAACAACATTATCATGTAATATGTAGACCTATCCCCCCCCACTAAAATCATTTTCATTTAATATGTAGACCTATTAGCCCCCACATCAGTTCAGACATTATATATCATTCCCATTTCATAAAAAGGACTATTTCCACAACCAGCCCCATATTTTGTACATTTTAGGCAACAGAAAAGTAAACTCAACCCTTCTGCCCCATGTGTTTGTTTTTTTCTAGTTGCGTGCCACGTCTATAATATATTTATTATAGATGTGTCTCCAGGCTGTCTAAGTCCCCTCTGCAGTACTTTGCTTACAGGCCCCTCTGCACTTCTCTTTATCTTCTTCCCTCTGCTTCTCTTCTAATTCTTCCTCTTCTCTTCTTGTCCTGTCAGCTTCTCTCCACAGCATCATGACGTTGTGTGCGCAGTGCTTCAGGTCAGAGAACACAAGGATGTAGCCAGGAACTGGAGAGAGGTGCCTCCTTCAGTATGACCGTGTGCTAAGGGCTCGCTGGGAGAGGCCTGCCCCTCTGCCCCCTTAATCCAGTTCCGTATATGTGATTGATACAGCTGGTTATTTTGTTGTGAGGTTAATTACAAATGGTGTTAATTAACCTGCAGTCACCACTGATTAATGACCAGGAGGGACAGACATACCATCAGATGTAAATTTAAAAACATCCCACAGAGCTCTACACTAACATTATCACTTGAGAAAGTCCTTCAGTGGGATGAAACGAGTTGGGTGTTATTATGAACGAATTACACTCTTTTACTGCACTTAACCTCTGTGGATTCCTCTATGATCTGTGACTTATCTGACGAATATCCAAGTGGAAGAGGAACCTGGTGCTTGAAAGCAGGAAGCCATTTCCCTCTCGGTCAGCAGGATCGCAGCTGCATGTGCCATTACGCGCATGTACAAGTGTATTGATGCAAGTGCATATACTGATTTTATACTTTGGTATATTAAATTCATTCAGTACTTCACTATCTGAGTATTTTCTATACTTTGCCAGCATTACAGCATCACCCTTTATGGGGTAACACAATGAACTAGAATTAGTTACTGTTAGGTAAATGGATTCAGACTGGAGGCATGGAAAGATCGCAGTAAACTCGTGCTACAAGACGATGATCAACACAATATGATATAAGTTTGCAACTGATTCTGGTTATTCCCAACAGTGCTTTTACTATTGCAGCAATTTTCCATTCTCTTCCAAGACCAAGAGACAAAACTACACAGGACTGCACAGAAACAAAGCCTGGACAATAACAACATATTTTGCACTGAACATTCATGTATATGGTAACATATTGGTTGTGAATAATATTCTGACAAATATCCTCCCTATGAAATTTCGTATAAGAGACATTCAAATGTAATTTAGAACTTATATTCACTATTTAATAACACATTATACATTGTAAACAAGTCTACTGTTTACTTACTCAGGAGATCAATCAAGCTGTAAACAGACTACATGTGCTATAGAAGTGTTCATACTGTTTCAGCTCTAGACCACATGGTCCCTACAATCCCATTAAAGTTCATATTGATTCACATAACAACTGTATTTTGGTTTACAAACACACATGCACACAAAGGTAACATCTACACATAAGATAGTTAACAAAGTCATTATAACCAAGGTGGTGAAATTGCAGTGAAGATTCACATTTATCTGAGCGTGCAAATACCGGTAGTTTGGGAAAATGCATGTGTGCGGTGAGGATGAGAAGTAAAGCTTAATTATTGGGGGAGAAGGAGGGGGAAAAGGAAAGGAGGCCAACCTCCAGGACCAGGATGGATAAATGCAGGAAAAAGAGAAAAAAAACGAATTTCAAAATGAACATATGGAATTCTGGTGGGTTGGGGTACTGTAGCGATACCATAGGCTCTAGATCTGGGTTAATTTGTAAGTTTTATTGTTCAGATAAGCAGAACATTTCTCCACGGGCGTGAGGTACCATATTTTGTATACCTGCTGGAGGTAGGGAGGGATCTGATTTTCTCCAGTGGCTAGCATTTTGTCTAGGCCCTCATTCGGAAGGTCCAAAAAGTAAAGACCATGGGGCTAGATTTACTAAGCTGCGGGTTTGAAAAAGTGGGGATGTTGCCTATAGCAACCAATCAGATTCTAGCTTTCATTTATTTAGTGCATTCTACAAAATGACAGCTAGAATCTGGTTGCTATAGGCAACATCTCCACTTTTTCAAACCCGCAGCTTAGTAAATCTAGCCCCATGGGTCTTTAAGATGGGTGTTAAAGTGACATTAGATATGAAGATAGCTATATTGTCCCAAAATCTAGCAATTTTAGGACATGTCCACCAGGCATGAAGGAAGGACCCAAATTCACTACAATCTCTCCACTTATCTTGTTTTTTAGTACCAAGAACAATATTATTATGAAAACAATATTGTATACCTACCACCATATGTAGGTTTGAAGCATTATTAATTTTTACTTATAATATGTACACTAACCCTACACTCATATCTGTGCATTTTATTAAATCCCCGTTAGTATTGCAATTTCATATAAAGTGAGATGCAACCAATTCTCCATTAAATACACCACCTGCCTAATCAAAGCATACTAATTAGCTTTTCGGTAGTCACAGGCAACAGGTGACCCACCATATCTTTTATTCCCCCCCTCCCCAGTCAGCTGCTCCAGATCTTATTAGAACGAGGACAGCCACCTTCCGGAAATGACAACTGTGCACTCTCTCCTTCCCCTGTGCAGTTCCTTTGAAGTGTGGAGGGGTGTACGAACCACCAGCTACTTCATGTTGTCCCTCACTGATTTGGGGGAATATATAATATAGAAAACACAAATACTCATCCATAAACATACATTACGATTTTCATCGCTGAATGTACTTTTTTTTTATCTCTCAGTGGTCAATTACCCACTATTGATCTGTAGAATGTTATTGCTGTTGTGAGGTTGGATAGTGGTTATTAAAAAGGATAAAATACTGTTCAAATGCAAAGAATGTTTTCCTTACATTTGTAAGTTCAGCTTACAGCTGTGTGAAAAACTTAATGTCAGCAGAAATTAAGAATTGGCTGAGCACCCAGCACCTCAAGGCTGAACAACTGCACAAGACATAAGATAATGCCTGGCTAAAATGTTTTACTTCAAACTTTGAGAAAACTGTATTTTTCCATCATGTGCTCAATCTGTGTAGCACAATAATTGTATAATCATGTACACAGTATTTTATATATAAATAAAGCCGTTCTAGGGGGATGTCCCTTAGAACTGATTTTAATAAATCACAACCTGTGTATGTGTCTACTTTTCTCTCCAGCCGGCTGAAAAATACGAGCAGAGATGCTCAGGCTTTGTTCCTGGGGCCAGACCTCAAGTACCCAGACATTTTCCTGTACTTTTTTTTTAGGGTGTGCGATTTAGCAGAGTCCCATCACTTTAACTGGAGGGGCTGTCCCCTCCTCCACACTTACTGCTGGGCCCACCTCCACCTTCACTCTGGTGAGCCAACCCCCATCTTCACTTTGATTGGTGACCCCCCCCCATCCCCCTGATTGGCGGATAAACTGCACATGACAAACAGGCAGAGGACACTGCCCAGTTGTGCTGATTACGTTTAAAACTCAAGAAATAAGAATCCCCTGTGTGAAAGAGATGGCAGATATAATTATAGCACACTTCCAGAGACTGCCCAAACGTATACATAGGATAACCACTAATCCCAAGATATAAACAGATATGGTTTCATTTATGTATTTTATACAACCTGCAATTAAAGTGCTAATACAGTAGAAAGTTCTATATCCTTTTTCCATATATCCATTATAGTGGGAGTGGAGTCTCCATTGATGTCAATACTGGAGCAGAGTGCAACACAAGTAATCAAGATTTAATCTTCTAAGCACATAAGTTGAAAGAAAAGGCTGTGTATTCATGTCACGAGGTTGAAGAGTGTTCTCATTTCTTCACTCTCCTCTTGGGAACTTTGTTGTCTATTGTTTGTGGTGAAGGATACTAATTTGTACAAACCTACTGCACCATATTAGTCTCCTTTGATTTATATTTTTGCATGTATCTATATTGGTTGCGTGAATAACCGCAAGAAGAACTTGGTCATCCTGTTTATGTCGATATCCATGAGCGCTTTTGTACGTATAATTTTGCACATCTTAGAATCCACTGTCTGCCTCTCAGGTACCAGACACATGAAGGCAGAGTGCAGCTGCAGGAATGCCCTCTCCTAGTGTGGGCGATAGTCCCACCTCTAGATCCACCACTAGCCCTATACTTATTACCAAATCAGAGAGTCCTGTCAAAGTATAAGCACGATGCACATGTGCTCCCACAGACCCGAGGAAGCACGGAGTGTGAGAGGAATGTGGAGTTCTGGGACTGGCAACACAAAGGGGACTTCAATTTCTAACCTTCGTTTTTCAGGCATAGGCTACCGAAAGTCCATCCTCTACTGACCGTTGTCCCCACAGATATTACAGGCTGTCCTTTCTGTATTTGATTGCAGGTGAGATAATACTTGTATTGCTAATAAATCATTTTTTTTCGTCCTGTTTTAGGCACAGGTTTGGATTGTGGTAAACAAGCCAAACTTATGGTCACTTGCCCACAAACACCGTCAAAAACAGACAGAAGAGGGCAACAGATAGTCAGAACAAGGCAAGCTACAATACACAAGGGCAAATCTAGCAGAAGAAACATGTTAATCAGGAACTGACATTAAAATATAGACATACCTTATAACTGTCCCGTTTTAGGCAAGACAGTCCCGATTGGAAGGGACTGTCCCACATAAAAGAATTTTTGTCTCAAATTGGTGACAGTTGGGATGGTATAACCCTCTAGGTGCTGCCCCTTCAACGCTGTGCATACACCGTAGGTATATTTTTCAGGGAGGGAAGGAGGAGCTGCCGAGCATGATGTGACGCACCCTCTTCATATGGGCGTTTGTGCAGCACTACATGTCCTGATTTGGCGGGACTGTCCAGCTGACCCATGTAATAGGGCGCTTCTCTCAAATCGGGGACAGTTAGGAGTAATCTTCCACTAGGTGCTGCCCTTTCAATGTGGTATATCTAGGGCTAGGGCTGCAGGTGGCCCACCATCATCATTTATAAAGCGCTACTAATTCCGCAGCAATGTACAGAAAACTCACTCACATCAATCCCTGCCCCATTGGAGCTTACAGTCTAAATTCCCTAACATACACACACACACAGACACAGACTAGGGTCAATTTGATAGCAGCCAATTAACCTACCAGTATGTTTTTGGAGTGTGGGAGGAAACCGGAGCACCCGGAGGAAACCCACACAAACACAGGGATAACATACAAACTCCACAGATAAGGCCATGGTCGGGAATTGAACTCATGATCCCAGTGCTGTGAGGCAGAAGTGCTAACCATTGAGCCACTGTGCTGCCCAAGCCCAGCCCTTCCCATACATCGGGGCCACGCCCCACTTCTCTGTATGCGCTCACGCAGCTAGAAGTTGGGAGGCGTTTGTAAAACAGGATATGGCAACACAAGGAGAGTGCCACAGACATACGTCCCCTCCGGGAGAACCCGAATACCAGGTAGGACTCCAGGGAGAGCAGCCATTCTCCTGACTCGTGCACATTACATAGTGATGTGGGCTGGACAGTGACCCCGAATACCAGGTAGGAGTCCAGGGAGAGCAGCCATTCTCCTGTACCGTGCCCATTACATAGTGATGTGGACTGGACGGAGACCCCGGATACCAGGTGGGACTCCAGGGAGAGCAGCCATTCTCCTGACTCGTGCCCATTACATAGTGATGTGGGCTGGACAGTGACCCCGAATACCAGGTAGGAGTCCAGGGAGATCAGTCATTCTCCTGTACCGTGCCCATTACATAGTGATGTGGACTGGACGGAGACCCCGGATACCAGGTAGGACTCCAGGGAGAGCAGCCATTCTCCTGTACCGTGCCCATTACATAGTGATGTGGGCTGGACAGTGACCCCAAATACCAGGTAGGACTCCAGGGAGAGCAGCCATTCTCCTGTACCGTGCCCATTACATAGTGATGTGGGCTGGACGGAGACCCCAAATACCAGGTAGGAGTCCAGGGAGAGCAGCCGCTCTCCTGTACCGTGCCCATTACATAGTGATGTGGACTGGACGGAGACCCCGAATACCAGGTAGGAGTCCAGGGAGAGCAGCCATTCTGCTGTACCGTGCCCATTACATAGTGATGTGGGCTGGACGGAGACCCCGAATACCAGGTAGGAGTCCAGGGAGAGCAGCCATTCTCCTGACTCGTGCCCATTACATAGTGATGAGGACTGGACAGTGACCGCGAATACCAGGTAGGAGTCCAGGGAGAGCAGCCATTCTCCTGTACCGTGCCCATTACATAGTGATGTGGGCTGGACGGAGACCCCAAATACCAGGTAGGACTCCAGGGAGAGCAGCCATTCTCCTGACTCGTGCCCATTACATAGTGATGTGGGCGGGACGGAGACCCCAAATACCAGGTAGGACTCCAGGGAGAGCAGCCGCTCTCCTGACTCGTGCCCATTACATAGTGATGTGGACTGGACGGAGACCCCGAATACCAGGTAGGAGTCCAGGGAGAGCAGCCATTCTCCTGTACCGTGCCCATTACATAGTGATGTGGGCTGGACGGAGACCCCGAATACCAGGTAGGACTCCAGGGAGAGCAGCCGCTCTCCTGACTCGTGCCCATTACATAGTGATGTGGACTGGACGGAGACCCCGAATACCAGGTAGGAGTCCAGGGAGAGCAGCCATTCTCCTGTACCGTGCCCATTACATAGTGATGTGGACTGGACAGTGACCCCGAATACCAGGTAGGACTCCAGGGAGAGCAGCCATTCTCCTGTACCGTGCCCATTACATAGTGATGTGGGCTGGACGGAGACCCCGAATACCAGGTAGGAGTCCAGGGAGAGCAGCCATTCTCCTGACTCGTGCCCATTACATAGTGATGTGGACTGGACGGAGACCCCGAATACCAGGTAGGAGTCCAGGGAGAGCAGCCATTCTCCTGTACCGTGCCCATTGCATAGTGATGTGGACTGGACGGAGACCCCGAATACCAGGTAGGAGTCGAGGGAGAGCAGCCATTCTCCTGTACCGTGCCCATTACATAGTGATGTGGACTGGACGGAGACCCCGAATACCAGGTAGGAGTCCAGGGAGAGCAGCCATTCTCCTGTACCATGCCCATTACATAGTGATGTGGGCTGGACGGAGACCCCGAATACCAGGTAGGAGTCCAGGGAGAGCAGCCATTCTCCTGACTCGTGCCCATTACATAGTGACGTGGACTGGACAGTGACCCCGAATACCAGGTAGGAGTCCAGGGAGAGCAGCCATTCTCCTGTACCGTGCCCATTACATAGTGATGTGGGCGGGACGGAGACCCCGAATACCAGGTAGGAGTCCAGGGAGAGCAGCCATTCTCCTGACTCGTGCCCATTACATAGTGATGTGGGCGGGACGGAGACCCCAAATACCAGGTAGGAGTCCAGGGAGAGCAGCCATTCTCCTGTACCGTGCCCATTACATAGTGATGTGGACTGGACAGTGACCCCGAATACCAGGTAGGACTCCAGGGAGAGCAGCCACTCTCCTGTACCGTGCCCATTACATAGTGATGTGGGCTGGACGGAGACCCCGGATACCAGGTAGGACTCCAGGGAGAGCAGCCATTCTCCTGACTCGTGCCCATTACATAGTGATGTGGACTGGACGGAGACCCCGAATACCAGGTAGGAGTCCAGGGAGAGCAGCCGCTCTCCTGTACCGTGCCCATTACATAGTGATGTGGACTGGACGGAGACCCCGAATACCAGGTAGGAGTCCAGGGAGAGCAGCCATTCTCCTGACTCGTGCCCATTACATAGTGATGTGGGCTGGACAGTGACCCCGAATACCAGGTAGGACTCCAGGGAGAGCAGCCGCTCTCCTGTACCGTGCCCATTACATAGTGATGTGGACTGGACGGAGACCCCGGATACCAGGTAGGACTCCAGGGAGAGCAGCCATTCTCCTGACTCGTGCCCATTACATAGTGATGTGGGCGGGACGGAGACCCCAAATACCAGGTAGGACTCCAGGGAGAGCAGCCATTCTCCTGACTCGTGCCCATTACATAGTGATGTGGGCGGGACGGAGACCCCGAATACCAGGTAGGACTCCAGGGAGAGCAGTCATTCTCCTGTACCGTGCCCATTACATAGTGATGTGGGCTGGACAGTGACCCCGGATACCAGGTAGGACTCCAGGGAGAGCAGCCATTCTCCTGTACCGTGCCCATTACATAGTGATGTGGGCGGGACGGAGACCCCGAATACCAGGTAGGAGTCCAGGGAGAGCAGCCATTCTCCTGTACCGTGCCCATTACATAGTGATGTGGGCTGGACGGAGACCCCGAATACCAGGTAGGAGTCCAGGGAGAGGAGCCATTCTCCTGACTCGTGCCCATTACATAGTGATGAGGACTGGACAGTGACCGCGAATACCAGGTAGGAGTCCAGGGAGAGCAGCCATTCTCCTGTACCGTGCCCATTACATAGTGATGTGGGCTGGACGGAGACCCCAAATACCAGGTAGGACTCCAGGGAGAGCAGCCATTCTCCTGACTCGTGCCCATTACATAGTGATGTGGGCGGGACGGAGACCCCAAATACCAGGTAGGACTCCAGGGAGAGCAGCCGCTCTCCTGACTCGTGCCCATTACATAGTGATGTGGGCGGGACGGAGACCCCGAATACCAGGTAGGACTCCAGGGAGAGCAGTCATTCTCCTGTACCGTGCCCATTACATAGTGATGTGGGCTGGACAGTGACCCCGGATACCAGGTAGGACTCCAGGGAGAGCAGCCATTCTCCTGTACCGTGCCCATTACATAGTGATGTGGGCAGGACGGAGACCCCGAATACCAGGTAGGAGTCCAGGGAGAGCAGCCATTCTCCTGTACCGTGCCCATTACATAGTGATGTGGGCTGGACGGAGACCCCGAATACCAGGTAGGAGTCCAGGGAGAGGAGCCATTCTCCTGACTCGTGCCCATTACATAGTGACGTGGACTGGACAGTGACCCCGAATACCAGGTAGGAGTCCAGGGAGAGCAGCCATTCTCCTGTACCATGCCCATTACATAGTGATGTGGGCTGGACGGAGACCCCGAATACCAGGTAGGACTCCAGGGAGAGCAGCCATTCTCCTGTACCATGCCCATTACATAGTGATGTGGGCTGGACGGAGACCCCGAATACCAGGTAGGAGTCCAGGGAGAGCAGCCATTCTCCTGACTCGTGCCCATTACATAGTGACGTGGACTGGACAGTGACCCCGAATACAAGGTAGGAGTCCAGGGAGAGCAGCCATTCTCCTGTACCGTGCCCATTACATAGTGATGTGGGCTGGACGGAGACCCCGGATACCAGGTAGGACTCCAGGGAGAGCAGCCATTCTCCTGACTCGTGCCCATTACATAGTGATGTGGACTGGACGGAGACCCCGAATACCAGGTAGGAGTCCAGGGAGAGCAGCCGCTCTCCTGTACCGTGCCCATTACATAGTGATGTGGACTGGACGGAGACCCCGAATACCAGGTAGGAGTCCAGGGAGAGCAGCCATTCTCCTGACTCGTGCCCATTACATAGTGATGTGGGCTGGACAGTGACCCCGAATACCAGGTAGGACTCCAGGGAGAGCAGCCGCTCTCCTGACTCGTGCCCATTACATAGTGATGTGGACTGGACGGAGACCCCGGATACCAGGTAGGACTTCAGGGAGAGCAGCCGCTCTCCTGTACCGTGCCCATTACATAGTGATGTGGACTGGACAGTGACCCCGAATACCAGGTAGGAGTCCAGGGAGAGCAGTCATTCTCCTGTACCATGCCCATTACATAGTGATGTGGGCTGGACGGAGACCCCGAATACCAGGTAGGAGTCCAGGGAGAGCAGCCATTCTCCTGACTCGTGCCCATTACATAGTGACGTGGACTGGACAGTGACCCCGAATACCAGGTAGGAGTCCAGGGAGAGCAGCCATTCTCCTGTTCCGTGCCCATTACATAGTGATGTGGGCGGGACGGACACCCCGAATACCAGGTAGGAGTCCAGGGAGAGCAGCCATTCTCCTGACTCGTGCCCATTACATAGTGATGTGGGCGGGACGGAGACCCCAAATACCAGGTAGGAGTCCAGGGAGAGCAGCCATTCTCCTGTACCGTGCCCATTACATAGTGATGTGGACTGGACAGTGACCCCGAATACCAGGTAGGACTCCAGGGAGAGCAGCCACTCTCCTGTACCGTGCCCATTACATAGTGATGTGGGCTGGACGGAGACCCCGGATACCAGGTAGGACTCCAGGGAGAGCAGCCATTCTCCTGACTCGTGCCCATTACATAGTGATGTGGACTGGACGGAGACCCCGAATACCAGGTAGGAGTCCAGGGAGAGCAGCCGCTCTCCTGTACCGTGCCCATTACATAGTGATGTGGACTGGACGGAGACCCCGAATACCAGGTAGGAGTCCAGGGAGAGCAGCCATTATCCTGACTCGTGCCCATTACATAGTGATGTGGGCTGGACAGTGACCCCGAATACCAGGTAGGACTCCAGGGAGAGCAGCCGCTCTCCTGTACCGTGCCCATTACATAGTGATGTGGACTGGACGGAGACCCCGGATACCAGGTAGGACTCCAGGGAGAGCAGCCATTCTCCTGACTCGTGCCCATTACATAGTGATGTGGGCGGGACGGAGACCCCAAATACCAGGTAGGACTCCAGGGAGAGCAGCCATTCTCCTGACTCGTGCCCATTACATAGTGATGTGGGCGGGACGGAGACCCCGAATACCAGGTAGGACTCCAGGGAGAGCAGTCATTCTCCTGTACCGTGCCCATTACATAGTGATGTGGGCTGGACAGTGACCCCGGATACCAGGTAGGACTCCAGGGAGAGCAGCCATTCTCCTGTACCGTGCCCATTACATAGTGATGTGGGCGGGACGGAGACCCCGAATACCAGGTAGGAGTCCAGGGAGAGCAGCCATTCTCCTGTACCGTGCCCATTACATAGTGATGTGGGCTGGACGGAGACCCCGAATACCAGGTAGGAGTCCAGGGAGAGGAGCCATTCTCCTGACTCGTGCCCATTACATAGTGACGTGGACTGGACAGTGACCCCGAATACCAGGTAGGAGTCCAGGGAGAGCAGCCATTCTCCTGTACCATGCCCATTACATAGTGATGTGGGCTGGACGGAGACCCCGAATACCAGGTAGGACTCCAGGGAGAGCAGCCATTCTCCTGTACCATGCCCATTACATAGTGATGTGGGCTGGACGGAGACCCCGAATACCAGGTAGGAGTCCAGGGAGAGCAGCCATTCTCCTGACTCGTGCCCATTACATAGTGACGTGGACTGGACAGTGACCCCGAATACAAGGTAGGAGTCCAGGGAGAGCAGCCATTCTCCTGTACCGTGCCCATTACATAGTGATGTGGGCAGGACGGAGACCCCGGATACCAGGTAGGACTCCAGGGAGAGCAGCCATTCTCCTGACTCGTGCCCATTACATAGTGATGTGGACTGGACGGAGACCCCGAATACCAGGTAGGAGTCCAGGGAGAGCAGCCGCTCTCCTGTACCGTGCCCATTACATAGTGATGTGGACTGGACGGAGACCCCGAATACCAGGTAGGAGTCCAGGGAGAGCAGCCATTCTCCTGACTCGTGCCCATTACATAGTGATGTGGGCTGGACAGTGACCCCGAATACCAGGTAGGACTCCAGGGAGAGCAGCCGCTCTCCTGACTCGTGCCCATTACATAGTGATGTGGACTGGACGGAGACCCCGGATACCAGGTAGGACTTCAGGGAGAGCAGCCGCTCTCCTTTACCGTGCCCATTACATAGTGATGTGGACTGGACAGTGACCCCGAATACCAGGTAGGAGTCCAGGGAGAGCAGTCATTCTCCTGTACCATGCCCATTACATAGTGATGTGGACTGGACGGAGACCCCGAATACCAGGTAGGACTCCAGGGAGAGCAGCCATTCTCCTGTACCGTGCCCATTACATAGTGATGTGGACTGGACGGAGACCCCGAATACCAGGTAGGACTCCAGGGAGAGCAGCCGCTCTCATGTACCGTGCCCATTACATAGTGATGTGGGCTGGACAGTGACCCCGAATACCAGGTAGGACTCCAGGGAGAGCAGCCATTCTCCTGTACCCTGCCCATTACATAGTGATGTGGGCTGGACAGTGACCCCGAATACCAGGTAGGAGTCCAGGGAGAGCAGCCATTCTCCTGACTCGTGCCCATTACATAGTGATGTGGACTGGATGGAGACCCCGAATACCAGGTAGGACTCCAGGGAGAGCAGCCGCTCTCATGTACCGTGCCCATTACATAGTGATGTGGGCGGGACAGTGACCCCGAATACCAGGTAGGACTCCAGGGAGAGCAGCCATTCTCATGTACCGTGCCCATTACATAGTGATGTGGGCGGGACGGAGACCCCGAATACCAGGTAGGACTCCAGGGAGAGCAGCCATTCTCCTGTACCGTGCCCATTACATAGTGATGTGGGCTGGACAGTGACCCCGAATACCAGGTAGGAGTCCAGGGAGAGCAGCCATTCTCCTGACTCGTGCCCATTACATAGTGATGTGGACTGGATGGAGACCCCGAATACCAGGTAGGACTCCAGGGAGAGCAGCCGCTCTCATGTACCGTGCCCATTACATAGTGATGTGGGCGGGACAGTGACCCCGAATACCAGGTAGGACTCCAGGGAGAGCAGCCACTCTCATGTACCGTGCCCATTACATAGTGATGTGGGCGGGACGGAGACCCCGAATACCAGGTAGGACTCCAGGGAGAGCAGCCATTCTCCTGTACCGTGCCCATTACATAGTGATGTGGGCTGGACGGAGACCCCGGTTACCAGGTAGGAGTCCAGGGAGAGCAGCCATTCTCCTGACTCGTGCCCATTACATAGTGATGTGGACTGGACGGAGACCCCGAATACCAGGTAGGAGTCCAGGGAGAGCGGCCATTCTCCTGACTCGTGCCCATTACATAGTGATGTGGGCGGGACAGTGACCCCGAATACCAGGTAGGAGTCCAGGGAGAGCAGCCATTCTCCTGTACCGTGCCCATTACATAGTGATGTGGGCGGGACGGAGACCCCGAATACCAGGTAGGAGTCCAGGGAGAGCAGCCATTCTCCTGACTCGTGCCCATTACATAGTGATGTGGGCGGGACGGAGACCCCAAATACCAGGTAGGAGTCCAGGGAGAGCAGCCATTCTCCTGTACCGTGCCCATTACATAGTGATGTGGACTGGACAGTGACCCCGAATACCAGGTAGGACTCCAGGGAGAGCAGCCACTCTCCTGTACCGTGCCCATTACATAGTGATGTGGGCTGGACGGAGACCCCGGATACCAGGTAGGACTCCAGGGAGAGCAGCCATTCTCCTGACTCGTGCCCATTACATAGTGATGTGGACTGGACGAAGACCCCGAATACCAGGTAGGAGTCCAGGGAGAGCAGCCGCTCTCCTGTACCGTGCCCATTACATAGTGATGTGGACTGGACGGAGACCCCGGATACCAGGTAGGACTCCAGGGAGAGCAGCCATTCTCCTGACTCGTGCCCATTACATAGTGATGTGGGCGGGACGGAGACCCCAAATACCAGGTAGGACTCCAGGGAGAGCAGCCATTCTCCTGACTCGTGCCCATTACATAGTGATGTGGGCGGGACGGAGACCCCGAATACCAGGTAGGACTCCAGGGAGAGCAGTCATTCTCCTGTACCGTGCCCATTACATAGTGATGTGGGCTGGACAGTGACCCCGGATACCAGGTAGGACTCCAGGGAGAGCAGCCATTCTCCTGTACCGTGCCCATTACATAGTGATGTGGGCGGGACGGAGACCCCGAATACCAGGTAGGAGTCCAGGGAGAGCAGCCATTCTCCTGTACCGTGCCCATTACATAGTGATGTGGGCTGGACGGAGACCCCGAATACCAGGTAGGAGTCCAGGGAGAGGAGCCATTCTCCTGACTCGTGCCCATTACATAGTGACGTGGACTGGACAGTGACCCCGAATACCAGGTAGGAGTCCAGGGAGAGCAGCCATTCTCCTGTACCATGCCCATTACATAGTGATGTGGGCTGGACGGAGACCCCGAATACCAGGTAGGACTCCAGGGAGAGCAGCCATTCTCCTGTACCATGCCCATTACATAGTGATGTGGGCTGGACGGAGACCCCGAATACCAGGTAGGAGTCCAGGGAGAGCAGCCATTCTCCTGACTCGTGCCCATTACATAGTGACGTGGACTGGACAGTGACCCCGAATACAAGGTAGGAGTCCAGGGAGAGCAGCCATTCTCCTGTACCGTGCCCATTACATAGTGATGTGGGCTGGACGGAGACCCCGGATACCAGGTAGGACTCCAGGGAGAGCAGCCATTCTCCTGACTCGTGCCCATTACATAGTGATGTGGACTGGACGGAGACCCCGAATACCAGGTAGGAGTCCAGGGAGAGCAGCCGCTCTCCTGTACCGTGCCCATTACATAGTGATGTGGGCGGGACAGTGACCCCGAATACCAGGTAGGACTCCAGGGAGAGCAGCCACTCTCATGTACCGTGCCCATTACATAGTGATGTGGGCGGGACGGAGACCCCGAATACCAGGTAGGAGTCCAGGGAGAGCAGCCATTCTCCTGACTCGTGCCCATTACATAGTGATGTGGGCGGGACGGAGACCCCAAATACCAGGTAGGAGTCCAGGGAGAGCAGCCATTCTCCTGTACCGTGCCCATTACATAGTGATGTGGACTGGACGGAGACCCCGAATACCAGGTAGGAGTCCAGGGAGAGCAGCCGCTCTCCTGTACCGTGCCCATTACATAGTGATGTGGACTGGACGGAGACCCCGAATACCAGGTAGGAGTCCAGGGAGAGCAGCCATTCTCCTGACTCGTGCCCATTACATAGTGATGTGGGCTGGACAGTGACCCCGAATACCAGGTAGGACTCCAGGGAGAGCAGCCGCTCTCCTGTACCGTGCCCATTACATAGTGATGTGGACTGGACGGAGACCCCGGATACCAGGTAGGACTCCAGGGAGAGCAGCCATTCTCCTGACTCGTGCCCATTACATAGTGATGTGGGTGGGACGGAGACCCCAAATACCAGGTAGGACTCCAGGGAGAGCAGCCATTCTCCTGACTCGTGCCCATTACATAGTGATGTGGGCGGGACGGAGACCCCGAATACCAGGTAGGACTCCAGGGAGAGCAGTCATTCTCCTGTACCGTGCCCATTACATAGTGATGTGGGCTGGACAGTGACCCCGGATACCAGGTAGGACTCCAGGGAGAGCAGCCATTCTCCTGTACCGTGCCCATTACATAGTGATGTGGGCGGGACGGAGACCCCGAATACCAGGTAGGAGTCCAGGGAGAGCAGCCATTCTCCTGTACCGTGCCCATTACATAGTGATGTGGGCTGGACGGAGACCCCGAATACCAGGTAGGAGTCCAGGGAGAGGAGCCATTCTCCTGACTCGTGCCCATTACATAGTGACGTGGACTGGACAGTGACCCCGAATACCAGGTAGGAGTCCAGGGAGAGCAGCCATTCTCCTGTACCATGCCCATTACATAGTGATGTGGGCTGGACGGAGACCCCGAATACCAGGTAGGACTCCAGGGAGAGCAGCCATTCTCCTGTACCATGCCCATTACATAGTGATGTGGGCTGGACGGAGACCCCGAATACCAGGTAGGAGTCCAGGGAGAGCAGCCATTCTCCTGACTCGTGCCCATTACATAGTGACGTGGACTGGACAGTGACCCCGAATACAAGGTAGGAGTCCAGGGAGAGCAGCCATTCTCCTGTACCATGCCCATTACATAGTGATGTGGGCTGGACGGAGACCCCGGATACCAGGTAGGACTCCAGGGAGAGCAGCCATTCTCCTGACTCGTGCCCATTACATAGTGATGTGGACTGGACGGAGACCCCGAATACCAGGTAGGAGTCCAGGGAGAGCAGCCGCTCTCCTGTACCGTGCCCATTACATAGTGATGTGGACTGGACGGAGACCCCGAATACCAGGTAGGAGTCCAGGGAGAGCAGCCATTCTCCTGACTCGTGCCCATTACATAGTGATGTGGGCTGGACAGTGACCCCGAATACCAGGTAGGACTCCAGGGAGAGCAGCCGCTCTCCTGACTCGTGCCCATTACATAGTGATGTGGACTGGACGGAGACCCCGGATACCAGGTAGGACTTCAGGGAGAGCAGCCGCTCTCCTGTACCGTGCCCATTACATAGTGATGTGGACTGGACGGAGACCCCAAATACCAGGTAGGAGTCCAGGGAGAGCAGCCATTCTCCTGACTCGTGCCCATTACATAGTGATGTGGACTGGACGGAGACCCCGAATACCAGGTAGGACTCCAGGGAGAGCAGCCGCTCTCATGTACCGTGCCCATTACATAGTGATGTGGGCTGGACAGTGACCCCGAATACCAGGTAGGAGTCCAGGGAGAGCAGCCATTCTCCTGTACCGTGCCCATTACATAGTGATGTGGACTGGACGGAGACCCCGAATACCAGGTAGGACTCCAGGGAGAGCAGCCGCTCTCATGTACCGTGCCCATTACATAGTGATGTGGGCTGGACAGTGACCCCGAATACCAGGTAGGACTCCAGGGAGAGCAGCCATTCTCCTGTACCGTGCCCATTACATAGTGATGTGGGCTGGACAGTGACCCCGAATACCAGGTAGGAGTCCAGGGAGAGCAGCCACTCTCCTGACTCGTGCCCATTACATAGTGATGTGGACTGGACGGAGACCCCGAATACCAGGTAGGACTCCAGGGAGAGCAGCCGCTCTCATGTACCGTGCCCATTACATAGTGATGTGGGCGGGACAGTGACCCCGAATACCAGGTAGGACTCCAGGGAGAGCAGCCACTCTCATGTACCGTGCCCATTACATAGTGATGTGGACTGGACGGAGACCCCGAATACCAGGTAGGACTCCAGGGAGAGCAGCCGCTCTCATGTACCGTGCCCATTACATAGTGATGTGGGCGGGACAGTGACCCCGAATACCAGGTAGGACTCCAGGGAGAGCAGCCACTCTCATGTACCGTGCCCATTACATAGTGATGTGGGCTGGACGGAGACCCCGGTTACCAGGTAGGAGTCCAGGGAGAGCAGCCATTCTCCTGACTCGTGCCCATTACATAGTGATGTGGACTGGACGGAGACCCCGAATACCAGGTAGGAGTCCAGGGAGAGCGGCCATTCTCCTGACTCGTGCCCATTACATAGTGATGTGGGCGGGACGGAGACCCCGAATACCAGGTAGGAGTCCAGGGAGAGCGGCCATTCTCCTGTACCGTGCCCATTACATAGTGATGTGGACTGGACGGAGACCCCAAATACCAGGTAGGACTCCAGGGAGAGCAGTCATTCTCCTGTACCGTGCCCATTACATAGTGATGTGGACTGGACGGAGACCCTGAATACCAGGTAGGAGTCCAGGGAGAGCAGCCATTCTCCTGACTCGTGCCCATTACATAGTGATGTGGGCGGGACGGAGACCCCGAATACCAGGTAGGACTCCACGGAGAGCAGCCATTCTCCTGTACCGTGCCCATTACATAGTGATGTGGGCTGGACAGTGACCCCGAATACCAGGTAGGAGTCCAGGGAGAGCAGCCATTCTCCTGACTCGTGCCCATTACATAGTGATGTGGACTGGATGGAGACCCCGAATACCAGGTAGGACTCCAGGGAGAGCAGCCGCTCTCATGTACCGTGCCCATTACATAGTGATGTGGGCGGGACAGTGACCCCGAATACCAGGTAGGACTCCAGGGAGAGCAGCCATTCTCATGTACCGTGCCCATTACATAGTGATGTGGGCGGGACGGAGACCCCGAATACCAGGTAGGAGTCCAGGGAGAGCAGCCATTCTCCTGACTCGTGCCCATTACATAGTGATGTGGACTGGATGGAGACCCCGAATACCAGGTAGGACTCCAGGGAGAGCAGCCGCTCTCATGTATCGTGCCCATTACATAGTGATGTGGGCGGGACAGTGACCCCGAATACCAGGTAGGACTCCAGGGAGAGCAGCCACTCTCATGTACCGTGCCCATTACATAGTGATGTGGGCGGGACGGAGACCCCGAATACCAGGTAGGACTCCAGGGAGAGCAGCCATTCTCCTGTACCGTGCCCATTACATAGTGATGTGGGCTGGACGGAGACCCCGGTTACCAGATAGGAGTCCAGGGAGAGCAGCCATTCTCCTGTACCGTGCCCATTACATAGTGATGTGGGCGGGACGGAGACCCCGAATACCAGGTAGGAGTCCAGGGAGAGCAGCCATTCTCCTGACTCGTGCCCATTACATAGTGATGTGGGCGGGACGGAGACCCCAAATACCAGGTAGGAGTCCAGGGAGAGCAGCCATTCTCCTGTACCGTGCCCATTACATAGTGATGTGGACTGGACAGTGACCCCGAATACCAGGTAGGACTCCAGGGAGAGCAGCCACTCTCCTGTACCGTGCCCATTACATAGTGATTTGGGCTGGACGGAGACCCCGGATACCAGGTAGGACTCCAGGGAGAGCAGCCATTCTCCTGACTCGTGCCCATTACATAGTGATGTGGACTGGACGGAGACCCCGAATACCAGGTAGGAGTCCAGGGAGAGCAGCCGCTCTCCTGTACCGTGCCCATTACATAGTGATGTGGACTGGACGGAGACCCCGAATACCAGGTAGGAGTCCAGGGAGAGCAGCCATTCTCCTGACTCGTGCCCATTACATAGTGATGTGGGCTGGACAGTGACCCCGAATACCAGGTAGGACTCCAGGGAGAGCAGCCGCTCTCCTGTACCGTGCCCATTACATAGTGATGTGGACTGGACGGAGACCCCGGATACCAGGTAGGACTCCAGGGAGAGCAGCCATTCTCCTGACTCGTGCCCATTACATAGTGATGTGGGCGGGACGGAGACCCCAAATACCAGGTAGGACTCCAGGGAGAGCAGCCATTCTCTTAACTCGTGCCCATTACATAGTGATGTGGGCGGGACGGAGACCCCGAATACCAAGTAGGACTCCAGGGAGAGCAGTCATTCTCCTGTACCGTGCCCATTACATAGTGATGTGGGCTGGACAGTGACCCCGGATACCAGGTAGGACTCCAGGGAGAGCAGCCATTCTCCTGTACCGTGCCCATTACATAGTGATGTGGGCGGGACGGAGACCCCGAATACC
Organism: Mixophyes australis; assembly: GCA_036250195.1. NCBI lineage: Eukaryota > Metazoa > Chordata > Amphibia > Anura > Limnodynastidae > Mixophyes > Mixophyes australis. The sequence continues at coordinate 243,492,837 of JAVHZZ010000006.1, forward strand.
AGGTAGGAGTCCAGGGAGAGCAGCCATTCTCCTGTACCGTGCCCATTACATAGTGATGTGGGCTGGACGGAGACCCCGAATACCAGGTAGGAGTCCAGGGAGAGGAGCCATTCTCCTGACTCGTGCCCATTACATAGTGACGTGGACTGGACAGTGACCCCGAATACCAGGTAGGAGTCCAGGGAGAGCAGCCATTCTCCTGTACCATGCCCATTACATAGTGATGTGGGCTGGACGGAGACGCCGAATACCAGGTAGGACTCCAGGGAGAGCAGCCATTCTCCTGTACCATGCCCATTACATAGTGATGTGGGCTGGACGGAGACCCCGAATACCAGGTAGGAGTCCAGGGAGAGCAGCCATTCTCCTGACTCGTGCCCATTACATAGTGACGTGGACTGGACAGTGACCCCGAATACAAGGTAGGAGTCCAGGGAGAGCAGCCATTCTCCTGTACCGTGCCCATTACATAGTGATGTGGGCTGGACGGAGACCCCGGATACCAGGTAGGACTCCAGGGAGAGCAGCCATTCTCCTGACTCGTGCCCATTACATAGTGATGTGGACTGGACGGAGACCCCGAATAAAAGGTAGGAGTCCAGGGAGAGCAGCCGCTCTCCTGTACCGTGCCCATTACATAGTGATGTGGACTGGACGGAGACCCCGAATACCAGGTAGGAGTCCAGGGAGAGCAGCCATTCTCCTGACTCGTGCCCATTACATAGTGATGTGGGCTGGACAGTGACCCCGAATACCAGGTAGGACTCCAGGGAGAGCAGCCGCTCTCCTGACTCGTGCCCATTACATAGTGATGTGGACTGGACGGAGACCCCGGATACCAGGTAGGACTTCAGGGAGAGCAGCCGCTCTCCTGTACCGTGCCCATTACATAGTGATGTGGACTGGACGGAGACCCCAAATACCAGGTAGGAGTCCAGGGAGAGCAGCCATTCTCCTGACTCGTGCCCATTACATAGTGATGTGGACTGGACGGAGACCCCGAATACCAGGTAGGACTCCAGGGAGAGCAGCCGCTCTCATGTACCGTGCCCATTACATAGTGATGTGGGCTGGACAGTGACCCCGAATACCAGGTAGGAGTCCAGGGAGAGCAGCCATTCTCCTGTACCGTGCCCATTACATAGTGATGTGGACTGGACGGAGACCCCGAATACCAGGTAGGACTCCAGGGAGAGCAGCCGCTCTCATGTACCGTGCCCATTACATAGTGATGTGGGCTGGACAGTGACCCCGAATACCAGGTAGGACTCCAGGGAGAGCAGCCATTCTCCTGTACCGTGCCCATTACATAGTGATGTGGGCTGGACAGTGACCCCGAATACCAGGTAGGAGTCCAGGGAGAGCAGCCACTCTCCTGACTCGTGCCCATTACATAGTGATGTGGACTGGACGGAGACCCCGAATACCAGGTAGGACTCCAGGGAGAGCAGCCGCTCTCATGTACCGTGCCCATTACATAGTGATGTGGGCGGGACAGTGACCCCGAATACCAGGTAGGACTCCAGGGAGAGCACCCACTCTCATGTACCGTGCCCATTACATAGTGATGTGGGCTGGACGGAGACCCCGAATACCAGGTAGGACTCCAGGGAGAGCAGCCATTCTCCTGTACCGTGCCCATTACATAGTGATGTGGGCTGGACGGAGACCCCGGTTACCAGGTAGGAGTCCAGGGAGAGCAGCCATTCTCCTGACTCGTGCCCATTACATAGTGATGTGGACTGGACGGAGACCCCGAATACCAGGTAGGAGTCCAGGGAGAGCGGCCATTCTCCTGACTCGTGCCCATTACATAGTGATGTGGGCGGGACGGAGACCCCGAATACCAGGTAGGAGTCCAGGGAGAGCGGCCATTCTCCTGTACCGTGCCCATTACATAGTGATGTGGACTGGACGGAGACCCCAAATACCAGGTAGGACTCCAGGGAGAGCAGTCATTCTCCTGTACCGTGCCCATTACATAGTGATGTGGACTGGACGGAGACCCTGAATACCAGGTAGGAGTCCAGGGAGAGCAGCCATTCTCCTGACTCGTGCCCATTACATAGTGATGTGGGCGGGACGGAGACCCCGAATACCAGGTAGGACTCCAGGGAGAGCAGCCATTCTCCTGTACCGTGCCCATTACATAGTGATGTGGGCTGGACAGTGACCCCGGATACCAGGTAGGAGTCCAGGGAGAGCAGCCATTCTCCTGACTCGTGCCCATTACATAGTGATGTGGGCGGGACGGAGACCCTGAATACCAGGTAGGACTCCAGGGAGAGCAGCCATTCTCCTGACTCGTGCCCATTACATACTGATGTGGGCGGGACGGAGACCCCGAATACAAGGTAGGAGTCCAGGGAGAGCAGCCATTCTCCTGTACCGTGCCCATTACATAGTGATGTGGGCTGGACGGAGACCCCGGATACCAGGTAGGACTCCAGGGAGAGCAGCCATTCTCCTGACTCGTGCCCATTACATAGTGATGTGGACTGGACGGAGACCCCGAATACCAGGTAGGAGTCCAGGGAGAGCAGCCGCTCTCCTGTACCGTGCCCATTACATAGTGATGTGGACTGGACGGAGACCCCGAATACCAGGTAGGAGTCCAGGGAGAGCAGCCATTCTCCTGACTCGTGCCCATTACATAGTGATGTGGGCTGGACAGTGACCCCGAATACCAGGTAGGACTCCAGGGAGAGCAGCCGCTCTCCTGACTCGTGCCCATTACATAGTGATGTGGACTGGACGGAGACCCCGGATACCAGGTAGGACTTCAGGGAGAGCAGCCGCTCTCCTGTACCGTGCCCATTACATAGTGATGTGGACTGGACGGAGACCCCAAATACCAGGTAGGAGTCCAGGGAGAGCAGCCATTCTCCTGACTCGTGCCCATTACATAGTGATGTGGACTGGACGGAGACCCCGAATACCAGGTAGGACTCCAGGGAGAGCAGCCGCTCTCATGTACCGTGCCCATTACATAGTGATGTGGGCTGGACAGTGACCCCGAATACCAGGTAGGAGTCCAGGGAGAGCAGCCATTCTCCTGTACCGTGCCCATTACATAGTGATGTGGACTGGACGGAGACCCCGAATACCAGGTAGGACTCCAGGGAGAGCAGCCGCTCTCATGTACCGTGCCCATTACATAGTGATGTGGGCTGGACAGTGACCCCGAATACCAGGTAGGACTCCAGGGAGAGCAGCCATTCTCCTGTACCGTGCCCATTACATAGTGATGTGGGCTGGACAGTGACCCCGAATACCAGGTAGGAGTCCAGGGAGAGCAGCCACTCTCCTGACTCGTGCCCATTACATAGTGATGTGGACTGGACGGAGACCCCGAATACCAGGTAGGACTCCAGGGAGAGCAGCCGCTCTCATGTACCGTGCCCATTACATAGTGATGTGGGCGGGACAGTGACCCCGAATACCAGGTAGGACTCCAGGGAGAGCAGCCACTCTCATGTACCGTGCCCATTACATAGTGATGTGGGCGGGACGGAGACCCCGAATACCAGGTAGGAGTCCAGGGAGAGCAGCCATTCTCCTGACTCGTGCCCATTACATAGTGATGTGGGCGGGACGGAGACCCCAAATACCAGGTAGGAGTCCAGGGAGAGCAGCCATTCTCCTGTACCGTGCCCATTACATAGTGATGTGGACTGGACGGAGACCCCGAATACCAGGTAGGAGTCCAGGGAGAGCAGCCGCTCTCCTGTACCGTGCCCATTACATAGTGATGTGGACTGGACGGAGACCCCGAATACCAGGTAGGAGTCCAGGGAGAGCAGCCATTCTCCTGACTCGTGCCCATTACATAGTGATGTGGGCTGGACAGTGACCCCGAATACCAGGTAGGACTCCAGGGAGAGCAGCCGCTCTCCTGTACCGTGCCCATTACATAGTGATGTGGACTGGACGGAGACCCCGGATACCAGGTAGGACTCCAGGGAGAGCAGCCATTCTCCTGACTCGTGCCCATTACATAGTGATGTGGGCGGGACGGAGACCCCAAATACCAGGTAGGACTCCAGGGAGAGCAGCCATTCTCCTGACTCGTGCCCATTACATAGTGATGTGGGCGGGACGGAGACCCCGAATACCAGGTAGGACTCCAGGGAGAGCAGTCATTCTCCTGTACCGTGCCCATTACATAGTGATGTGGGCTGGACAGTGACCCCGGATACCAGGTAGGACTCCAGGGAGAGCAGCCATTCTCCTGTACCGTGCCCATTACATAGTGATGTGGGCGGGACGGAGACCCCGAATACCAGGTAGGAGTCCAGGGAGAGCAGCCATTCTCCTGTACCGTGCCCATTACATAGTGATGTGGGCTGGACGGAGACCCCGAATACCAGGTAGGAGTCCAGGGAGAGGAGCCATTCTCCTGACTCGTGCCCATTACATAGTGACGTGGACTGGACAGTGACCCCGAATACCAGGTAGGAGTCCAGGGAGAGCAGCCATTCTCCTGTACCATGCCCATTACATAGTGATGTGGGCTGGACGGAGACCCCGAATACCAGGTAGGACTCCAGGGAGAGCAGCCATTCTCCTGTACCATGCCCATTACATAGTGATGTGGGCTGGACGGAGACCCCGAATACCAGGTAGGAGTCCAGGGAGAGCAGCCATTCTCCTGACTCGTGCCCATTACATAGTGACGTGGACTGGACAGTGACCCCGAATACAAGGTAGGAGTCCAGGGAGAGCAGCCATTCTCCTGTACCATGCCCATTACATAGTGATGTGGGCTGGACGGAGACCCCGGATACCAGGTAGGACTCCAGGGAGAGCAGCCATTCTCCTGACTCGTGCCCATTACATAGTGATGTGGACTGGACGGAGACCCCGAATACCAGGTAGGAGTCCAGGGAGAGCAGCCGCTCTCCTGTACCGTGCCCATTACATAGTGATGTGGACTGGACGGAGACCCCGAATACCAGGTAGGAGTCCAGGGAGAGCAGCCATTCTCCTGACTCGTGCCCATTACATAGTGATGTGGGCTGGACAGTGACCCCGAATACCAGGTAGGACTCCAGGGAGAGCAGCCGCTCTCCTGACTCGTGCCCATTACATAGTGATGTGGACTGGACGGAGACCCCGGATACCAGGTAGGACTTCAGGGAGAGCAGCCGCTCTCCTGTACCGTGCCCATTACATAGTGATGTGGACTGGACGGAGACCCCAAATACCAGGTAGGAGTCCAGGGAGAGCAGCCATTCTCCTGACTCGTGCCCATTACATAGTGATGTGGACTGGACGGAGACCCCGAATACCAGGTAGGACTCCAGGGAGAGCAGCCGCTCTCATGTACCGTGCCCATTACATAGTGATGTGGGCTGGACAGTGACCCCGAATACCAGGTAGGAGTCCAGGGAGAGCAGCCATTCTCCTGTACCGTGCCCATTACATAGTGATGTGGACTGGACGGAGACCCCGAATACCAGGTAGGACTCCAGGGAGAGCAGCCGCTCTCATGTACCGTGCCCATTACATAGTGATGTGGGCTGGACAGTGACCCCGAATACCAGGTAGGACTCCAGGGAGAGCAGCCATTCTCCTGTACCGTGCCCATTACATAGTGATGTGGGCTGGACAGTGACCCCGAATACCAGGTAGGAGTCCAGGGAGAGCAGCCACTCTCCTGACTCGTGCCCATTACATAGTGATGTGGACTGGACGGAGACCCCGAATACCAGGTAGGACTCCAGGGAGAGCAGCCGCTCTCATGTACCGTGCCCATTACATAGTGATGTGGGCGGGACAGTGACCCCGAATACCAGGTAGGACTCCAGGGAGAGCAGCCACTCTCATGTACCGTGCCCATTACATAGTGATGTGGACTGGACGGAGACCCCGAATACCAGGTAGGACTCCAGGGAGAGCAGCCGCTCTCATGTACCGTGCCCATTACATAGTGATGTGGGCGGGACAGTGACCCCGAATACCAGGTAGGACTCCAGGGAGAGCAGCCACTCTCATGTACCGTGCCCATTACATAGTGATGTGGGCTGGACGGAGACCCCGGTTACCAGGTAGGAGTCCAGGGAGAGCAGCCATTCTCCTGACTCGTGCCCATTACATAGTGATGTGGACTGGACGGAGACCCCGAATACCAGGTAGGAGTCCAGGGAGAGCGGCCATTCTCCTGACTCGTGCCCATTACATAGTGATGTGGGCGGGACGGAGACCCCGAATACCAGGTAGGAGTCCAGGGAGAGCGGCCATTCTCCTGTACCGTGCCCATTACATAGTGATGTGGACTGGACGGAGACCCCAAATACCAGGTAGGACTCCAGGGAGAGCAGTCATTCTCCTGTACCGTGCCCATTACATAGTGATGTGGACTGGACGGAGACCCTGAATACCAGGTAGGAGTCCAGGGAGAGCAGCCATTCTCCTGACTCGTGCCCATTACATAGTGATGTGGGCGGGACGGAGACCCCGAATACCAGGTAGGACTCCACGGAGAGCAGCCATTCTCCTGTACCGTGCCCATTACATAGTGATGTGGGCTGGACAGTGACCCCGAATACCAGGTAGGAGTCCAGGGAGAGCAGCCATTCTCCTGACTCGTGCCCATTACATAGTGATGTGGACTGGATGGAGACCCCGAATACCAGGTAGGACTCCAGGGAGAGCAGCCGCTCTCATGTACCGTGCCCATTACATAGTGATGTGGGCGGGACAGTGACCCCGAATACCAGGTAGGACTCCAGGGAGAGCAGCCATTCTCATGTACCGTGCCCATTACATAGTGATGTGGGCGGGACGGAGACCCCGAATACCAGGTAGGAGTCCAGGGAGAGCAGCCATTCTCCTGACTCGTGCCCATTACATAGTGATGTGGACTGGATGGAGACCCCGAATACCAGGTAGGACTCCAGGGAGAGCAGCCGCTCTCATGTATCGTGCCCATTACATAGTGATGTGGGCGGGACAGTGACCCCGAATACCAGGTAGGACTCCAGGGAGAGCAGCCACTCTCATGTACTGTGCCCATTACATAGTGATGTGGGCGGGACGGAGACCCCGAATACCAGGTAGGACTCCAGGGAGAGCAGCCATTCTCCTGTACCGTGCCCATTACATAGTGATGTGGGCTGGACGGAGACCCCGGTTACCAGGTAGGAGTCCAGGGAGAGCAGCCATTCTCCTGTACCGTGCCCATTACATAGTGATGTGGGCGGGACGGAGACCCCGAATACCAGGTAGGAGTCCAGGGAGAGCAGCCATTCTCCTGACTCGTGCCCATTACATAGTGATGTGGGCGGGACGGAGACCCCAAATACCAGGTAGGAGTCCAGGGAGAGCAGCCATTCTCCTGTACCGTGCCCATTACATAGTGATGTGGACTGGACAGTGACCCCGAATACCAGGTAGGACTCCAGGGAGAGCAGCCACTCTCCTGTACCGTGCCCATTACATAGTGATTTGGGCTGGACGGAGACCCCGGATACCAGGTAGGACTCCAGGGAGAGCAGCCATTCTCCTGACTCGTGCCCATTACATAGTGATGTGGACTGGACGGAGACCCCGAATACCAGGTAGGAGTCCAGGGAGAGCAGCCGCTCTCCTGTACCGTGCCCATTACATAGTGATGTGGACTGGACGGAGACCCCGAATACCAGGTAGGAGTCCAGGGAGAGCAGCCATTCTCCTGACTCGTGCCCATTACATAGTGATGTGGGCTGGACAGTGACCCCGAATACCAGGTAGGACTCCAGGGAGAGCAGCCGCTCTCCTGTACCGTGCCCATTACATAGTGATGTGGACTGGACGGAGACCCCGGATACCAGGTAGGACTCCAGGGAGAGCAGCCATTCTCCTGACTCGTGCCCATTACATAGTGATGTGGGCGGGACGGAGACCCCAAATACCAGGTAGGACTCCAGGGAGAGCAGCCATTCTCTTAACTCGTGCCCATTACATAGTGATGTGGGCGGGACGGAGACCCCGAATACCAGGTAGGACTCCAGGGAGAGCAGTCATTCTCCTGTACCGTGCCCATTACATAGTGATGTGGGCTGGACAGTGACCCCGGATACCAGGTAGGACTCCAGGGAGAGCAGCCATTCTCCTGTACCGTGCCCATTACATAGTGATGTGGGCGGGACGGAGACCCCGAATACCAGGTAGGAGTCCAGGGAGAGCAGCCATTCTCCTGTACCGTGCCCATTACATAGTGATGTGGGCTGGACGGAGACCCCGAATACCAGGTAGGAGTCCAGGGAGAGGAGCCATTCTCCTGACTCGTGCCCATTACATAGTGACGTGGACTGGACAGTGACCCCGAATACCAGGTAGGAGTCCAGGGAGAGCAGCCATTCTCCTGTACCATGCCCATTACATAGTGATGTGGGCTGGACGGAGACCCCGAATACCAGGTAGGACTCCAGGGAGAGCAGCCATTCTCCTGTACCATGCCCATTACATAGTGATGTGGGCTGGACGGAGACCCCGAATACCAGGTAGGAGTCCAGGGAGAGCAGCCATTCTCCTGACTCGTGCCCATTACATAGTGACGTGGACTGGACAGTGACCCCGAATACAAGGTAGGAGTCCAGGGAGAGCAGCCATTCTCCTGTACCGTGCCCATTACATAGTGATGTGGGCTGGACGGAGACCCCGGATACCAGGTAGGACTCCAGGGAGAGCAGCCATTCTCCTGACTCGTGCCCATTACATAGTGATGTGGACTGGACGGAGACCCCGAATACAAGGTAGGAGTCCAGGGAGAGCAGCCATTCTCCTGTACCGTGCCCATTACATAGTGATGTGGGCTGGACGGAGACCCCGGATACCAGGTAGGACTCCAGGGAGAGCAACCATTCTCCTGTACCGTGCCCATTACATAGTGATGTGGGCTGGACGGAGACCCCGGATACCAGGTAGGACTCCAGGGAGAGCAGCCATTCTCCTGACTCGTGCCCATTACATAGTGATGTGGACTGGACGGAGACCCCGAATAAAAGGTAGGAGTCCAGGGAGAGCAGCCGCTCTCATGTACCGTGCCCATTACATAGTGATGTGGGCGGGACAGTGACCCCGAATACCAGGTAGGACTCCAGGGAGAGCAGCCATTCTCATGTACCGTGCCCATTACATAGTGATGTGGGCGGGACGGAGACCCCGAATACCAGGTAGGAGTCCAGGGAGAGCAGCCATTCTCCTGACTCGTGCCCATTACATAGTGATGTGGACTGGATGGAGACCCCAAATACCAGGTAGGACTCCAGGGAGAGCAGCCGCTCTCATGTATCGTGCCCATTACATAGTGATGTGGGCGGGACAGTGACCCCGAATACCAGGTAGGACTCCAGGGAGAGCAGCCACTCTCATGTACTGTGCCCATTACATAGTGATGTGGGCGGGACGGAGACCCCGAATACCAGGTAGGACTCCAGGGAGAGCAGCCATTCTCCTGTACCGTGCCCATTACATAGTGATGTGGGCTGGACGGAGACCCCGGTTACCAGGTAGGAGTCCAGGGAGAGCAGCCATTCTCCTGTACCGTGCCCATTACATAGTGATGTGGGCGGGACGGAGACCCCGAATACCAGGTAGGAGTCCAGGGAGAGCAGCCATTCTCCTGACTCGTGCCCATTACATAGTGATGTGGGCGGGACGGAGACCCCAAATACCAGGTAGGAGTCCAGGGAGAGCAGCCATTCTCCTGTACCGTGCCCATTACATAGTGATGTGGACTGGACAGTGACCCCGAATACCAGGTAGGACTCCAGGGAGAGCAGCCACTCTCCTGTACCGTGCCCATTACATAGTGATTTGGGCTGGACGGAGACCCCGGATACCAGGTAGGACTCCAGGGAGAGCAGCCATTCTCCTGACTCGTGCCCATTACATAGTGATGTGGACTGGACGGAGACCCCGAATACCAGGTAGGAGTCCAGGGAGAGCAGCCGCTCTCCTGTACCGTGCCCATTACATAGTGATGTGGACTGGACGGAGACCCCGAATACCAGGTAGGAGTCCAGGGAGAGCAGCCATTCTCCTGACTCGTGCCCATTACATAGTGATGTGGGCTGGACAGTGACCCCGAATACCAGGTAGGACTCCAGGGAGAGCAGCCGCTCTCCTGTACCGTGCCCATTACATAGTGATGTGGACTGGACGGAGACCCCGAATACCAGGTAGGAGTCCAGGGAGAGCAGCCATTCTCCTGTACCGTGCCCATTACATAGTGATGTGGGCTGGACGGAGACCCCGAATACCAGGTAGGAGTCCAGGGAGAGGAGCCATTCTCCTGACTCGTGCCCATTACATAGTGACGTGGACTGGACAGTGACCCCGAATACCAGGTAGGAGTCCAGGGAGAGCAGCCATTCTCCTGTACCATGCCCATTACATAGTGATGTGGGCTGGACGGAGACCCCGAATACCAGGTAGGACTCCAGGGAGAGCAGCCATTCTCCTGTACCATGCCCATTACATAGTGATGTGGGCTGGACGGAGACCCCGAATACCAGGTAGGAGTCCAGGGAGAGCGGCCATTCTCCTGTACCGTGCCCATTACATAGTGATGTGGACTGGACGGAGACCCCAAATACCAGGTAGGACTCCAGGGAGAGCAGTCATTCTCCTGTACCGTGCCCATTACATAGTGATGTGGACTGGACGGAGACCCTGAATACCAGGTAGGAGTCCAGGGAGAGCAGCCATTCTCCTGACTCGTGCCCATTACATAGTGATGTGGGCGGGACGGAGACCCCGAATACCAGGTAGGACTCCAGGGAGAGCAGCCATTCTCCTGTACCGTGCCCATTACATAGTGATGTGGGCTGGACAGTGACCCCGGATACCAGGTAGGAGTCCAGGGAGAGCAGCCATTCTCCTGACTCGTGCCCATTACATAGTGATGTGGGTGGGACGGAGACCCTGAATACCAGGTAGGACTCCAGGGAGAGCAGCCATTCTCCTGACTCGTGCCCATTACATACTGATGTGGGCGGGACGGAGACCCCGAATACAAGGTAGGAGTCCAGGGAGAGCAGCCATTCTCCTGTACCGTGCCCATTACATAGTGATGTGGGCTGGACGGAGACCCCGGATACCAGGTAGGACTCCAGGGAGAGCAGCCATTCTCCTGACTCGTGCCCATTACATAGTGATGTGGACTGGACGGAGACCCCGAATACCAGGTAGGAGTCCAGGGAGAGCAGCCGCTCTCCTGTACCGTGCCCATTACATAGTGATGTGGACTGGACGGAGACCCCGAATACCAGGTAGGAGTCCAGGGAGAGCAGCCATTCTCCTGACTCGTGCCCATTACATAGTGATGTGGGCTGGACAGTGACCCCGAATACCAGGTAGGACTCCAGGGAGAGCAGCCGCTCTCCTGACTCGTGCCCATTACATAGTGATGTGGACTGGACGGAGACCCCGGATACCAGGTAGGACTTCAGGGAGAGCAGCCGCTCTCCTGTACCGTGCCCATTACATAGTGATGTGGACTGGACGGAGACCCCAAATACCAGGTAGGAGTCCAGGGAGAGCAGCCATTCTCCTGACTCGTGCCCATTACATAGTGATGTGGACTGGACGGAGACCCCGAATACCAGGTAGGACTCCAGGGAGAGCAGCCGCTCTCATGTACCGTGCCCATTACATAGTGATGTGGGCTGGACAGTGACCCCGAATACCAGGTAGGAGTCCAGGGAGAGCAGCCATTCTCCTGTACCGTGCCCATTACATAGTGATGTGGACTGGACGGAGACCCCGAATACCAGGTAGGACTCCAGGGAGAGCAGCCGCTCTCATGTACCGTGCCCATTACATAGTGATGTGGGCTGGACAGTGACCCCGAATACCAGGTAGGACTCCAGGGAGAGCAGCCATTCTCCTGTACCGTGCCCATTACATAGTGATGTGGGCTGGACAGTGACCCCGAATACCAGGTAGGAGTCCAGGGAGAGCAGCCACTCTCCTGACTCGTGCCCATTACATAGTGATGTGGACTGGACGGAGACCCCGAATACCAGGTAGGACTCCAGGGAGAGCAGCCGCTCTCATGTACCGTGCCCATTACATAGTGATGTGGGCGGGACAGTGACCCCGAATACCAGGTAGGACTCCAGGGAGAGCAGCCACTCTCATGTACCGTGCCCATTACATAGTGATGTGGGCGGGACGGAGACCCCGAATACCAGGTAGGAGTCCAGGGAGAGCAGCCATTCTCCTGACTCGTGCCCATTACATAGTGATGTGGGCGGGACGGAGACCCCAAATACCAGGTAGGAGTCCAGGGAGAGCAGCCATTCTCCTGTACCGTGCCCATTACATAGTGATGTGGACTGGACGGAGACCCCGAATACCAGGTAGGAGTCCAGGGAGAGCAGCCGCTCTCCTGTACCGTGCCCATTACATAGTGATGTGGACTGGACGGAGACCCCGAATACCAGGTAGGAGTCCAGGGAGAGCAGCCATTCTCCTGACTCGTGCCCATTACATAGTGATGTGGGCTGGACAGTGACCCCGAATACCAGGTAGGACTCCAGGGAGAGCAGCCGCTCTCCTGTACCGTGCCCATTACATAGTGATGTGGACTGGACGGAGACCCCGGATACCAGGTAGGACTCCAGGGAGAGCAGCCATTCTCCTGACTCGTGCCCATTACATAGTGATGTGGGCGGGACGGAGACCCCAAATACCAGGTAGGACTCCAGGGAGAGCAGCCATTCTCCTGACTCGTGCCCATTACATAGTGATGTGGGCGGGACGGAGACCCCGAATACCAGGTAGGACTCCAGGGAGAGCAGTCATTCTCCTGTACCGTGCCCATTACATAGTGATGTGGGCTGGACAGTGACCCCGGATACCAGGTAGGACTCCAGGGAGAGCAGCCATTCTCCTGTACCGTGCCCATTACATAGTGATGTGGGCGGGACGGAGACCCCGAATACCAGGTAGGAGTCCAGGGAGAGCAGCCATTCTCCTGTACCGTGCCCATTACATAGTGATGTGGGCTGGACGGAGACCCCGAATACCAGGTAGGAGTCCAGGGAGAGGAGCCATTCTCCTGACTCGTGCCCATTACATAGTGACGTGGACTGGACAGTGACCCCGAATACCAGGTAGGAGTCCAGGGAGAGCAGCCATTCTCCTGTACCATGCCCATTACATAGTGATGTGGGCTGGACGGAGACCCCGAATACCAGGTAGGACTCCAGGGAGAGCAGCCATTCTCCTGTACCATGCCCATTACATAGTGATGTGGGCTGGACGGAGACCCCGAATACCAGGTAGGAGTCCAGGGAGAGCAGCCATTCTCCTGACTCGTGCCCATTACATAGTGACGTGGACTGGACAGTGACCCCGAATACAAGGTAGGAGTCCAGGTAGAGCAGCCATTCTCCTGTACCATGCCCATTACATAGTGATGTGGGCTGGACGGAGACCCCGGATACCAGGTAGGACTCCAGGGAGAGCAGCCATTCTCCTGACTCGTGCCCATTACATAGTGATGTGGACTGGACGGAGACCCCGAATACCAGGTAGGAGTCCAGGGAGAGCAGCCGCTCTCCTGTACCGTGCCCATTACATAGTGATGTGGACTGGACGGAGACCCCGAATACCAGGTAGGAGTCCAGGGAGAGCAGCCATTCTCCTGACTCGTGCCCATTACATAGTGATGTGGGCTGGACAGTGACCCCGAATACCAGGTAGGACTCCAGGGAGAGCAGCCGCTCTCCTGACTCGTGCCCATTACATAGTGATGTGGACTGGACGGAGACCCCGGATACCAGGTAGGACTTCAGGGAGAGCAGCCGCTCTCCTGTACCGTGCCCATTACATAGTGATGTGGACTGGACGGAGACCCCAAATACCAGGTAGGAGTCCAGGGAGAGCAGCCATTCTCCTGACTCGTGCCCATTACATAGTGATGTGGACTGGACGGAGACCCCGAATACCAGGTAGGACTCCAGGGAGAGCAGCCGCTCTCATGTACCGTGCCCATTACATAGTGATGTGGGCTGGACAGTGACCCCGAATACCAGGTAGGAGTCCAGGGAGAGCAGCCATTCTCCTGTACCGTGCCCATTACATAGTGATGTGGACTGGACGGAGACCCCGAATACCAGGTAGGACTCCAGGGAGAGCAGCCGCTCTCATGTACCGTGCCCATTACATAGTGATGTGGGCTGGACAGTGACCCCGAATACCAGGTAGGACTCCAGGGAGAGCAGCCATTCTCCTGTACCGTGCCCATTACATAGTGATGTGGGCTGGACAGTGACCCCGAATACCAGGTAGGAGTCCAGGGAGAGCAGCCACTCTCCTGACTCGTGCCCATTACATAGTGATGTGGACTGGACGGAGACCCCGAATACCAGGTAGGACTCCAGGGAGAGCAGCCGCTCTCATGTACCGTGCCCATTACATAGTGATGTGGGCGGGACAGTGACCCCGAATACCAGGTAGGACTCCAGGGAGAGCAGCCACTCTCATGTACCGTGCCCATTACATAGTGATGTGGACTGGACGGAGACCCCGAATACCAGGTAGGACTCCAGGGAGAGCAGCCGCTCTCATGTACCGTGCCCATTACATAGTGATGTGGGCGGGACAGTGACCCCGAATACCAGGTAGGACTCCAGGGAGAGCAGCCACTCTCATGTACCGTGCCCATTACATAGTGATGTGGGCTGGACGGAGACCCCGGTTACCAGGTAGGAGTCCAGGGAGAGCAGCCATTCTCCTGACTCGTGCCCATTACATAGTGATGTGGACTGGACGGAGACCCCGAATACCAGGTAGGAGTCCAGGGAGAGCGGCCATTCTCCTGACTCGTGCCCATTACATAGTGATGTGGGCGGGACGGAGACCCCGAATACCAGGTAGGAGTCCAGGGAGAGCGGCCATTCTCCTGTACCGTGCCCATTACATAGTGATGTGGACTGGACGGAGACCCTGAATACCAGGTAGGAGTCCAGGGAGAGCAGCCATTCTCCTGACTCGTGCCCATTACATAGTGATGTGGGCGGGACGGAGACCCCGAATACCAGGTAGGACTCCACGGAGAGCAGCCATTCTCCTGTACCGTGCCCATTACATAGTGATGTGGGCTGGACAGTGACCCCGAATACCAGGTAGGAGTCCAGGGAGAGCAGCCATTCTCCTGACTCGTGCCCATTACATAGTGATGTGGACTGGATGGAGACCCCGAATACCAGGTAGGACTCCAGGGAGAGCAGCCGCTCTCATGTACCGTGCCCATTACATAGTGATGTGGGCGGGACAGTGACCCCGAATATCAGGTAGGACTCCAGGGAGAGCAGCCATTCTCATGTACCGTGCCCATTACATAGTGATGTGGGCGGGACGGAGACCCCGAATACCAGGTAGGAGTCCAGGGAGAGCAGCCATTCTCCTGACTCGTGCCCATTACATAGTGATGTGGACTGGATGGAGACCCCGAATACCAGGTAGGACTCCAGGGAGAGCAGCCGCTCTCATGTATCGTGGCCATTACATAGTGATGTGGGCGGGACAGTGACCCCGAATACCAGGTAGGACTCCAGGGAGAGCAGCCACTCTCATGTACTGTGCCCATTACATAGTGATGTGGGCGGGACGGAGACCCCGAATACCAGGTAGGACTCCAGGGAGAGCAGCCATTCTCCTGTACCGTGCCCATTACATAGTGATGTGGGCTGGACGGAGACCCCGGTTACCAGGTAGGAGTCCAGGGAGAGCAGCCATTCTCCTGTACCGTGCCCATTACATAGTGATGTGGGCGGGACGGAGACCCCGAATACCAGGTAGGAGTCCAGGGAGAGCAGCCATTCTCCTGACTCGTGCCCATTACATAGTGATGTGGGCGGGACGGAGACCCCAAATACCAGGTAGGAGTCCAGGGAGAGCAGCCATTCTCCTGTACCGTGCCCATTACATAGTGATGTGGACTGGACAGTGACCCCGAATACCAGGTAGGACTCCAGGGAGAGCAGCCACTCTCCTGTACCGTGCCCATTACATAGTGATTTGGGCTGGACGGAGACCCCGGATACCAGGTAGGACTCCAGGGAGAGCAGCCATTCTCCTGACTCGTGCCCATTACATAGTGATGTGGACTGGACGGAGACCCCGAATACCAGGTAGGAGTCCAGGGAGAGCAGCCGCTCTCCTGTACCGTGCCCATTACATAGTGATGTGGACTGGACGGAGACCCCGAATACCAGGTAGGAGTCCAGGGAGAGCAGCCATTCTCCTGACTCGTGCCCATTACATAGTGATGTGGGCTGGACAGTGACCCCGAATACCAGGTAGGACTCCAGGGAGAGCAGCCGCTCTCCTGTACCGTGCCCATTACATAGTGATGTGGACTGGACGGAGACCCCGGATACCAGGTAGGACTCCAGGGAGAGCAGCCATTCTCCTGACTCGTGCCCATTACATAGTGATGTGGGCGGGACGGAGACCCCAAATACCAGGTAGGACTCCAGGGAGAGCAGCCATTCTCTTAACTCGTGCCCATTACATAGTGATGTGGGCGGGACGGAGACCCCGAATACCAGGTAGGACTCCAGGGAGAGCAGTCATTCTCCTGTACCGTGCCCATTACATAGTGATGTGGGCTGGACAGTGACCCCGGATACCAGGTAGGACTCCAGGGAGAGCAGCCATTCTCCTGTACCGTGCCCATTACATAGTGATGTGGGCGGGACGGAGACCCCGAATACCAGGTAGGAGTCCAGGGAGAGCAGCCATTCTCCTGTACCGTGCCCATTACATAGTGATGTGGGCTGGACGGAGACCCCGAATACCAGGTAGGAGTCCAGGGAGAGGAGCCATTCTCCTGACTCGTGCCCATTACATAGTGACGTGGACTGGACAGTGACCCCGAATACCAGGTAGGAGTCCAGGGAGAGCAGCCATTCTCCTGTACCATGCCCATTACATAGTGATGTGGGCTGGACGGAGACCCCGAATACCAGGTAGGACTCCAGGGAGAGCAGCCATTCTCCTGTACCATGCCCATTACATAGTGATGTGGGCTGGACGGAGACCCCGAATACCAGGTAGGAGTCCAGGGAGAGCAGCCATTCTCCTGACTCGTGCCCATTACATAGTGACGTGGACTGGACAGTGACCCCGAATACAAGGTAGGAGTCCAGGGAGAGCAGCCATTCTCCTGTACCGTGCCCATTACATAGTGATGTGGGCTGGACGGAGACCCCGGATACCAGGTAGGACTCCAGGGAGAGCAGCCATTCTCCTGACTCGTGCCCATTACATAGTGATGTGGACTGGACGTAGACCCCGAATACAAGGTAGGAGTCCAGGGAGAGCAGCCATTCTCCTGTACCGTGCCCATTACATAGTGATGTGGGCTGGACGGAGACCCCGGATACCAGGTAGGACTCCAGGGAGAGCAACCATTCTCCTGTACCGTGCCCATTACATAGTGATGTGGGCTGGACGGAGACCCCGGATACCAGGTAGGACTCCAGGGAGAGCAGCCATTCTCCTGACTCGTGCCCATTACATAGTGATGTGGACTGGACGGAGACCCCGAATAAAAGGTAGGAGTCCAGGGAGAGCAGCCGCTCTCATGTACCGTGCCCATTACATAGTGATGTGGGCGGGACAGTGACCCCGAATACCAGGTAGGACTCCAGGGAGAGCAGCCATTCTCATGTACCGTGCCCATTACATAGTGATGTGGGCGGGACGGAGACCCCGAATACCAGGTAGGAGTCCAGGGAGAGCAGCCATTCTCCTGACTCGTGCCCATTACATAGTGATGTGGACTGGATGGAGACCCCAAATACCAGGTAGGACTCCAGGGAGAGCAGCCGCTCTCATGTATCGTGCCCATTACATAGTGATGTGGGCGGGACAGTGACCCCGAATACCAGGTAGGACTCCAGGGAGAGCAGCCACTCTCATGTACTGTGCCCATTACATAGTGATGTGGGCGGGACGGAGACCCCGAATACCAGGTAGGACTCCAGGGAGAGCAGCCATTCTCCTGTACCGTGCCCATTACATAGTGATGTGGGCTGGACGGAGACCCCGGTTACCAGGTAGGAGTCCAGGGAGAGCAGCCATTCTCCTGTACCGTGCCCATTACATAGTGATGTGGGCGGGACGGAGACCCCGAATACCAGGTAGGAGTCCAGGGAGAGCAGCCATTCTCCTGACTCGTGCCCATTACATAGTGATGTGGGCGGGACGGAGACCCCAAATACCAGGTAGGAGTCCAGGGAGAGCAGCCATTCTCCTGTACCGTGCCCATTACATAGTGATGTGGACTGGACAGTGACCCCGAATACCAGGTAGGACTCCAGGGAGAGCAGCCACTCTCCTGTACCGTGCCCATTACATAGTGATTTGGGCTGGACGGAGACCCCGGATACCAGGTAGGACTCCAGGGAGAGCAGCCATTCTCCTGACTCGTGCCCATTACATAGTGATGTGGACTGGACGGAGACCCCGAATACCAGGTAGGAGTCCAGGGAGAGCAGCCGCTCTCCTGTACCGTGCCCATTACATAGTGATGTGGACTGGACGGAGACCCCGAATACCAGGTAGGAGTCCAGGGAGAGCAGCCATTCTCCTGACTCGTGCCCATTACATAGTGATGTGGGCTGGACAGTGACCCCGAATACCAGGTAGGACTCCAGGGAGAGCAGCCGCTCTCCTGTACCGTGCCCATTACATAGTGATGTGGACTGGACGGAGACCCCGGATACCAGGTAGGACTCCAGGGAGAGCAGCCATTCTCCTGACTCGTGCCCATTACATAGTGATGTGGGCGGGACGGAGACCCCAAATACCAGGTAGGACTCCAGGGAGAGCAGCCATTCTCTTAACTCGTGCCCATTACATAGTGATGTGGGCGGGACGGAGACCCCGAATACCAGGTAGGACTCCAGGGAGAGCAGTCATTCTCCTGTACCGTGCCCATTACATAGTGATGTGGGCTGGACAGTGACCCCGGATACCAGGTAGGACTCCAGGGAGAGCAGCCATTCTCCTGTACCGTGCCCATTACATAGTGATGTGGGCGGGACGGAGACCCCGAATACCAGGTAGGAGTCCAGGGAGAGCAGCCATTCTCCTGTACCGTGCCCATTACATAGTGATGTGGGCTGGACGGAGACCCCGAATACCAGGTAGGAGTCCAGGGAGAGGAGCCATTCTCCTGACTCGTGCCCATTACATAGTGACGTGGACTGGACAGTGACCCCGAATACCAGGTAGGAGTCCAGGGAGAGCAGCCATTCTCCTGTACCATGCCCATTACATAGTGATGTGGGCTGGACGGAGACCCCGAATACCAGGTAGGACTCCAGGGAGAGCAGCCATTCTCCTGTACCATGCCCATTACATAGTGATGTGGGCTGGACGGAGACCCCGAATACCAGGTAGGAGTCCAGGGAGAGCAGCCATTCTCCTGACTCGTGCCCATTACATAGTGACGTGGACTGGACAGTGACCCCGAATACAAGGTAGGAGTCCAGGGAGAGCAGCCATTCTCCTGTACCGTGCCCATTACATAGTGATGTGGGCTGGACGGAGACCCCGGATACCAGGTAGGACTCCAGGGAGAGCAGCCATTCTCCTGACTCGTGCCCATTACATAGTGATGTGGACTGGACGGAGACCCCGAATACAAGGTAGGAGTCCAGGGAGAGCAGCCATTCTCCTGTACCGTGCCCATTACATAGTGATGTGGGCTGGACGGAGACCCCGGATACCAGGTAGGACTCCAGGGAGAGCAACCATTCTCCTGTACCGTGCCCATTACATAGTGATGTGGGCTGGACGGAGACCCCGGATACCAGGTAGGACTCCAGGGAGAGCAGCCATTCTCCTGACTCGTGCCCATTACATAGTGATGTGGACTGGACGGAGACCCCGAATAAAAGGTAGGAGTCCAGGGAGAGCAGCCGCTCTCCTGTACCGTGCCCATTACATAGTGATGTGGACTGGACGGAGACCCCGAATACCAGGTAGGAGTCCAGGGAGAGCAGCCATTCTCCTGACTCGTGCCCATTACATAGTGATGTGGGCTGGACAGTGACCCCGAATACCAGGTAGGACTCCAGGGAGAGCAGCCGCTCTCCTGACTCGTGCCCATTACATAGTGATGTGGACTGGACGGAGACCCCGGATACCAGGTAGGACTTCAGGGAGAGCAGCCGCTCTCCTGTACCGTGCCCATTACATAGTGATGTGGACTGGACGGAGACCCCAAATACCAGGTAGGAGTCCAGGGAGAGCAGCCATTCTCCTGACTCGTGCCCATTACATAGTGATGTGGACTGGACGGAGACCCCGAATACCAGGTAGGACTCCAGGGAGAGCAGCCGCTCTCATGTACCGTGCCCATTACATAGTGATGTGGGCTGGACAGTGACCCCGAATACCAGGTAGGAGTCCAGGGAGAGCAGCCATTCTCCTGTACCGTGCCCATTACATAGTGATGTGGACTGGACGGAGACCCCGAATACCAGGTAGGACTCCAGGGAGAGCAGCCGCTCTCATGTACCGTGCCCATTACATAGTGATGTGGGCTGGACAGTGACCCCGAATACCAGGTAGGACTCCAGGGAGAGCAGCCATTCTCCTGTACCGTGCCCATTACATAGTGATGTGGGCTGGACAGTGACCCCGAATACCAGGTAGGAGTCCAGGGAGAGCAGCCACTCTCCTGACTCGTGCCCATTACATAGTGATGTGGACTGGACGGAGACCCCGAATACCAGGTAGGACTCCAGGGAGAGCAGCCGCTCTCATGTACCGTGCCCATTACATAGTGATGTGGGCGGGACAGTGACCCCGAATACCAGGTAGGACTCCAGGGAGAGCACCCACTCTCATGTACCGTGCCCATTACATAGTGATGTGGGCTGGACGGAGACCCCGAATACCAGGTAGGACTCCAGGGAGAGCAGCCATTCTCCTGTACCGTGCCCATTACATAGTGATGTGGGCTGGACGGAGACCCCGGTTACCAGGTAGGAGTCCAGGGAGAGCAGCCATTCTCCTGACTCGTGCCCATTACATAGTGATGTGGACTGGACGGAGACCCCGAATACCAGGTAGGAGTCCAGGGAGAGCGGCCATTCTCCTGACTCGTGCCCATTACATAGTGATGTGGGCGGGACGGAGACCCCGAATACCAGGTAGGAGTCCAGGGAGAGCGGCCATTCTCCTGTACCGTGCCCATTACATAGTGATGTGGACTGGACGGAGACCCTGAATACCAGGTAGGAGTCCAGGGAGAGCAGCCATTCTCCTGACTCGTGCCCATTACATAGTGATGTGGGCGGGACGGAGACCCCGAATACCAGGTAGGACTCCAGGGAGAGCAGCCATTCTCCTGTACCGTGCCCATTACATAGTGATGTGGGCTGGACGGAGACCCCGGTTACCAGGTAGGAGTCCAGGGAGAGCAGCCATTCTCCTGACTCGTGCCCATTACATAGTGATGTGGACTGGACGGAGACCCCGAATACCAGGTAGGACTCCAGGGAGAGCAGCCGCTCTCATGTACCGTGCCCATTACATAGTGATGTGGGCTGGACAGTGACCCCGAATACCAGGTAGGAGTCCAGGGAGAGCAGCCATTCTCCTGTACCGTGCCCATTACATAGTGATGTGGACTGGACGGAGACCCCGAATACCAGGTAGGACTCCAGGGAGAGCAGCCGCTCTCATGTACCGTGCCCATTACATAGTGATGTGGGCTGGACAGTGACCCCGAATACCAGGTAGGACTCCAGGGAGAGCAGCCATTCTCCTGTACCGTGCCCATTACATAGTGATGTGGGCTGGACAGTGACCCCGAATACCAGGTAGGAGTCCAGGGAGAGCAGCCACTCTCCTGACTCGTGCCCATTACATAGTGATGTGGACTGGACGGAGACCCCGAATACCAGGTAGGACTCCAGGGAGAGCAGCCGCTCTCATGTACCGTGCCCATTACATAGTGATGTGGGCGGGACAGTGACCCCGAATACCAGGTAGGACTCCAGGGAGAGCACCCACTCTCATGTACCGTGCCCATTACATAGTGATGTGGGCTGGACGGAGACCCCGAATACCAGGTAGGACTCCAGGGAGAGCAGCCATTCTCCTGTACCGTGCCCATTACATAGTGATGTGGGCTGGACGGAGACCCCGGTTACCAGGTAGGAGTCCAGGGAGAGCAGCCATTCTCCTGACTCGTGCCCATTACATAGTGATGTGGACTGGACGGAGACCCCGAATACCAGGTAGGAGTCCAGGGAGAGCGGCCATTCTCCTGACTCGTGCCCATTACATAGTGATGTGGGCGGGACGGAGACCCCGAATACCAGGTAGGAGTCCAGGGAGAGCGGCCATTCTCCTGTACCGTGCCCATTACATAGTGATGTGGACTGGACGGAGACCCTGAATACCAGGTAGGAGTCCAGGGAGAGCAGCCATTCTCCTGACTCGTGCCCATTACATAGTGATGTGGGCGGGACGGAGACCCCGAATACCAGGTAGGACTCCAGGGAGAGCAGCCATTCTCCTGTACCGTGCCCATTACATAGTGATGTGGGCTGGACAGTGACCCCGGATACCAGGTAGGAGTCCAGGGAGAGCAGCCATTCTCCTGACTCGTGCCCATTACATAGTGATGTGGGCGGGACGGAGACCCTGAATACCAGGTAGGACTCCAGGGAGAGCAGCCATTCTCCTGACTCGTGCCCATTACATACTGATGTGGGCGGGACGGAGACCCCAAATACCAGGTAGGAGTCCAGGGAGAGCAGCCATTCTCCTGTACCGTGCCCATTACATAGTGATGTGGGCGGGACGGAGATCCTGAATACCAGGTAGGAGTCCAGGGAGAGCAGCCATTCTCCTGTATTGTGCCCATTACATAGTGATGTGGGCGGGACGGAGACCCCAAATACCAGGTAGGAGTCCAGGGAGAGCAGCCATTCTCCTGTATTGTGCCCATTACATAGTGATGTGGGCTGGACGGTGACCCCGAATACCAGGTAGGACTCCAGGGAGAGCAGCCATTCTCCTGTATTGTGCCCATTACATAGTGATGTGGGCGGGACGGTGACCTCGACAATACGTTTCACCTCGTTGTGGCCACGCCCCCCGCTTGGGTCATCTTTCTCTCCCCTCACATGCTGCTGGTGCCTTGATAATGGTGATAATGGTCCTACTTATGACCAAAGCGTCGACCAGATTGTGTTTAGCTGAAGAATTATAAGTCTGCTAAGTGCCCTTTAGTTGTCACATGTATGGAGCAGTCTGACACATGGATCCACATGTGCAGTAATACATGACACATGAAGCCCTTCATCCTATAACAAGCACTGAGGATGGCAGCTGCTCATTACAGCAGGCGGTCTCCGGGGTCTCCGCAGGGGCTTCTGAGGTAACCGAGTTCCCGCCACTCTCTGACTAACGGCCGGTCTCTGCGTGCTGATTGGCCCAGCTCCTGCACGCGCTCCTCGCCCCGCCCTCCTCCAGCCCATTCTGTGGCGATCTGTGCACGAGACCCGTCCTTTACCTGCTCGTCATGCGCATGCGCAGAGGTAAAGCTGCCGTTAGCCTCCAGCTTTAATCTGTACTCCGAGTCTGGATGCTAGAGTGAAAATATATTACATCTTTAGTCACCACTGTTGTCGCCATTTTACTGGGGGTAATACTCAGGCCACAGATAGCAAAGATGACTTCGGAAAAATGGCCGCTGGCTTTGTAATAATGATGTGACCAGCGAGACAGAAAGTACAAAATATGAGGTAAGTGTGTTCCCTCTAGTGGTAGGAAATCACCTCACTCCCACAGCAGCTTTATATATAGGAGGAATCCACAGCCAGAGAGGTGAGATCCTGTGTATTATATATTACTGTACTCAGTGTCACTATATGAGGAGACCCCTGTGTATTATATATTACTGTACTCAGTGTCACTATATGAGGAGACCCCTGTGTATTATATATTACTGTACTCAGTGTCACTATATGAGGAGACCTCTGTATTATATATTACTGTACTCAGTGTCACTATATGAGGAGACCTCTGTGTATTATATATTACTGTACTCAGTGTCACTATATGAGGAGACCTCTGTGTATTATATATTACTGTACTCAGTGTCACTATATGAGGAGACCTCTGTATTATATATTACTGTACTCAGTGTCACTATATGAGGAGACCTCTGTGTATTATATATTACTGTACTCAGTGTCACTATATGAGGAGACCCCTGTGTATTATATATTACTGTACTCAGTGTCATTATATGAGGAGACCTCTGTATTATATATTACTGTACTCAGTGTCACTATATGAGGAGACCCCTGTGTATTATATATTACTGTACTCAGTGTCACTATATGAGGAGACCTCTGTATTATATATTACTGTACTCAGTGTCACTATATGAGGAGACCCCTGTGTATTATATATTACTGTACTCAGTGTCACTATATGAGGAGACCTCTGTGTATTATATATTACTGTACTCAGTGTCACTATATGAGGAGACCTCTGTATATTATATATTACTGTACTCAGTGTCACTATATGAGGAGACCCCTGTGTATTATATATTACTGTACTCAGTGTCACTATATGAGGAGACCTCTGTGTATTATATATTACTGTACTCAGTGTCACTATATGAGGAGACCTCTGTGTATTATATATTACTGTACTCAGTGTCACTATATGAGGAGACCTCTGTGTATTATATATTACTGTACTCAGTGTCACTATATGAGGAGACCCCTGTGTATTATATATTACTGTACTCAGTGTCACTATATGAGGAGACCTCTGTGTATTATATATTACTGTACTCAGTGTCACTATATGAGGAGACCCCTGTGTATTATATATTACTGTACTCAGTGTCACTATATGAGGAGACCCCTGTGTATTATATATTACTGTACTCAGTGTCACTATATGAGGAGACCCCTGTGTATTATATATTACTGTACTCAGTGTCACTATATGAGGAGACCTCTGTGTATTATATATTACTGTACTCAGTGTCACTATATGAGGAGACCCCTGTGTATTATATATTACTGTACTCAGTGTCACTATATGAGGAGACCCCTGTGTATTATATATTACTGTACTCAGTGTCACTATATGAGGAGACCTCTGTGTATTATATATTACTGTACTCAGTGTCACTATATGAGGAGACCTCTGTGTATTATATATTACTGTACTCAGTGTCACTATATGAGGAGACCCCTGTGTATTATATATTACTGTACTCAGTGTCACTATATGAGGAGACCTCTGTATTATATATTACTGTACTCAGTGTCACTATATGAGGAGACCTCTGTATTATATATTACTGTACTCAGTGTCACTATATGAGGAGACCCCTGTGTATTATATATTACTGTACTCAGTGTCACTATATGAGGAGACCTCTGTGTATTATATATTACTGTACTCAGTGTCACTATATGAGGAGACCTCTGTATATTATATATTACTGTACTCAGTGTCACTATATGAGGAGACCTCTGTATATTATATATTACTGTACTCAGTGTCACTATATGAGGAGACCTCTGTGTATTATATATTACTGTACTCAGTGTCACTATATGAGGAGACCTCTGTGTATTATATATTACTGTACTCAGTGTCACTATATGAGGAGACCTCTGTGTATTATATATTACTGTACTCAGTGTCACTATATGAGGAGACCCCTGTGTATTATATATTACTGTACTCAGTGTCACTATATGAGGAGACCTCTATTATATATTACTGTACTCAGTGTCACTATATGAGGAGACCCCTGTGTATTATATATTACTGTACTCAGTGTCACTATATGAGGAGACCTCTGTGTATTATATATTACTGTACTCAGTGTCACTATATGAGGAGACCTCTGTATTATATATTACTGTACTCAGTGTCACTATATGAGGAGACCCCTGTGTATTATATATTACTGTACTCAGTGTCACTATATGAGGAGACCTCTGTGTATTATATATTACTGTACTCAGTGTCACTATATGAGGAGACCTCTGTGTATTATATATTACTGTACTCAGTGTCACTATATGAGGAGACCTCTGTGTATTATATATTACTGTACTCAGTGTCACTATATGAGGAGACCCCTGTGTATTATATATTACTGTACTCAGTGTCACTATATGAGGAGACCCCTGTGTATTATATATTACTGTACTCAGTGTCACTATATGAGGAGACCCCTGTGTATTATATATTACTGTACTCAGTGTCACTATATGAGGAGACCTCTGTGTATTATATATTACTGTACTCAGTGTCACTATATGAGGAGACCTCTGTGTATTATATATTACTGTACTCAGTGTCACTATATGAGGAGACCCCTGTGTATTATATATTACTGTACTCAGTGTCACTATATGAGGAGACCCCTGTGTATTATATATTACTGTACTCAGTGTCACTATATGAGGAGACCTCTGTATATTTTATATTACTGTACTCAGTGTCACTATATGAGGAGACCTCTGTATTATATATTACTGTACTCAGTGTCACTATAT
Source organism: Mixophyes australis (assembly GCA_036250195.1). Lineage (NCBI taxonomy): Eukaryota > Metazoa > Chordata > Amphibia > Anura > Limnodynastidae > Mixophyes > Mixophyes australis. The sequence goes on from JAVHZZ010000006.1 coordinate 243,519,410, forward strand.
GAGGAGACCCCTGTGTATTATATATTACTGTACTCAGTGTCACTATATGAGGAGACCCCTGTGTATTATATATTACTGTACTCAGTGTCACTATATGAGGAGACCTCTGTATTATATATTACTGTATTCAGTGTCACTATATGAGGAGACCTCTGTATTATATATTACTGTACTCAGTGTCACTATATGAGGAGACCTCTGTGTATTATATATTACTGTACTCAGTGTCACTATATGAGGAGACCTCTGTACTATTATATTACTATGCACAGTGTCACTATATGAGGAGACCTCTGTACTATTATATTACTATGCACAGTGTCACTATATGAGGAGACCTCTGTACTATTATATTACTATGCACAGTGTCACTATATGAGGAGACCCCTGTACTATTATATTACTATGCACAGTGTCACTATATGAGGAGACCCCTGTACTATTATATTACTATACACAATGTCACTATATGAGGAGACCCCTGTACTATTATATTACTATACACAGTGTCACTATATGAGAAGACCCCTGTACTATTATATTACTATACACAGTGTCACTATATGAGGAGACCCCTGTGTATTATATATTACTGTACTCAGTGTCACTATATGAGGAGACCTCTGTGTATTATATATTACTGTACTCAGTGTCACTATATGAGGAGACCCCTGTGTATTATATATTACTGTACTCAGTGTCACTATATGAGGAGACCCCTGTGTATTATATATTACTGTACTCAGTGTCACTATATGAGGAGACCTCTGTATATTTTATATTACTGTACTCAGTGTCACTATATGAGGAGACCTCTGTATTATATATTACTGTACTCAGTGTCACTATATGAGGAGACCTCTGTGTATTATATATTACTGTACTCAGTGTCACTATATGAGGAGACCCCTGTGTATTATATATTACTGTACTCAGTGTCACTATATGAGGAGACCTCTGTGTATTATATATTACTGTACTCAGTGTCACTATATGAGGAGACCTCTGTGTATTATATATTACTGTACTCAGTGTCACTATATGAGGAGACCTCTGTGTATTATATATTACTGTACTCAGTGTCACTATATGAGGAGACCTCTGTGTATTATATATTACTGTACTCAGTGTCACTATATGAGGAGACCCCTGTGTATTATATATTACTGTACTCAGTGTCACTATATGAGGAGACCTCTGTGTATTATATATTACTGTACTCAGTGTCACTATATGAGGAGACCCCTGTGTATTATATATTACTGTACTCAGTGTCACTATATGAGGAGACCCCTGTGTATTATATATTACTGTACTCAGTGTCACTATATGAGGAGACCTCTGTGTATTATATATTACTGTACTCAGTGTCACTATATGAGGAGACCTCTGTGTATTATATATTACTGTACTCAGTGTCACTATATGAGGAGACCCCTGTGTATTATATATTACTGTACTCAGTGTCTCTATATGAGGAGACCTCTGTGTATTATATATTACTGTACTCAGTGTCACTATATGAGGAGACCCCTGTGTATTATATATTACTGTACTCAGTGTCACTATATGAGGAGACCCCTGTGTATTATATATTACTGTACTCAGTGTCACTATATGAGGAGACCCCTGTGTATTATATATTACTGTACTCAGTGTCACTATATGAGGAGACCTCTGTGTATTATATATTACTGTACTCAGTGTCACTATATGAGGAGACCCCTGTGTATTATATATTACTGTACTCAGTGTCACTATATGAGGAGACCCCTGTGTATTATATATTACTGTACTCAGTGTCACTATATGAGGAGACCTCTGTGTATTATATATTACTGTACTCAGTGTCACTATATGAGGAGACCTCTGTGTATTATATATTACTGTACTCAGTGTCACTATATGAGGAGACCCCTGTGTATTATATATTACTGTACTCAGTGTCACTATATGAGGAGACCTCTGTATTATATATTACTGTACTCAGTGTCACTATATGAGGAGACCTCTGTATTATATATTACTGTACTCAGTGTCACTATATGAGGAGACCCCTGTGTATTATATATTACTGTACTCAGTGTCACTATATGAGGAGACCTCTGTGTATTATATATTACTGTACTCAGTGTCACTATATGAGGAGACCTCTGTATATTATATATTACTGTACTCAGTGTCACTATATGAGGAGACCTCTGTATATTATATATTACTGTACTCAGTGTCACTATATGAGGAGACCTCTGTGTATTATATATTACTGTACTCAGTGTCACTATATGAGGAGACCTCTGTGTATTATATATTACTGTACTCAGTGTCACTATATGAGGAGACCTCTGTGTATTATATATTACTGTACTCAGTGTCACTATATGAGGAGACCCCTGTGTATTATATATTACTGTACTCAGTGTCACTATATGAGGAGACCTCTATTATATATTACTGTACTCAGTGTCACTATATGAGGAGACCCCTGTGTATTATATTTTACTGTACTCAGTGTCACTATATGAGGAGACCTCTGTGTATTATATATTACTGTACTCAGTGTCACTATATGAGGAGACCTCTGTATTATATATTACTGTACTCAGTGTCACTATATGAGGAGACCCCTGTGTATTATATATTACTGTACTCAGTGTCACTATATGAGGAGACCTCTGTGTATTATATATTACTGTACTCAGTGTCACTATATGAGGAGACCTCTGTGTATTATATATTACTGTACTCAGTGTCACTATATGAGGAGACCTCTGTGTATTATATATTACTGTACTCAGTGTCACTATATGAGGAGACCCCTGTGTATTATATATTACTGTACTCAGTGTCACTATATGAGGAGACCCCTGTGTATTATATATTACTGTACTCAGTGTCACTATATGAGGAGACCCCTGTGTATTATATATTACTGTACTCAGTGTCACTATATGAGGAGACCTCTGTGTATTATATATTACTGTACTCAGTGTCACTATATGAGGAGACCTCTGTGTATTATATATTACTGTACTCAGTGTCACTATATGAGGAGACCCCTGTGTATTATATATTACTGTACTCAGTGTCACTATATGAGGAGACCCCTGTGTATTATATATTACTGTACTCAGTGTCACTATATGAGGAGACCTCTGTATATTTTATATTACTGTACTCAGTGTCACTATATGAGGAGACCTCTGTATTATATATTACTGTACTCAGTGTCACTATATGAGGAGACCCCTGTGTATTATATATTACTGTACTCAGTGTCACTATATGAGGAGACCCCTGTGTATTATATATTACTGTACTCAGTGTCACTATATGAGGAGACCTCTGTATTATATATTACTGTATTCAGTGTCACTATATGAGGAGACCTCTGTATTATATATTACTGTACTCAGTGTCACTATATGAGGAGACCTCTGTGTATTATATATTACTGTACTCAGTGTCACTATATGAGGAGACCTCTGTACTATTATATTACTATGCACAGTGTCACTATATGAGGAGACCTCTGTACTATTATATTACTATGCACAGTGTCACTATATGAGGAGACCTCTGTACTATTATATTACTATGCACAGTGTCACTATATGAGGAGACCCCTGTACTATTATATTACTATACACAATGTCACTATATGAGGAGACCCCTGTACTATTATATTACTATACACAGTGTCACTATATGAGAAGACCCCTGTACTATTATATTACTATACACAGTGTCACTATATGAGGAGACCCCTGTGTATTATATATTACTGTACTCAGTGTCACTATATGAGGAGACCTCTGTGTATTATATATTACTGTACTCAGTGTCACTATATGAGGAGACCCCTGTTTATTATATATTACTGTACTCAGTGTCACTATATGAGGAGACCCCTGTGTATTATATATTACTGTACTCAGTGTCACTATATGAGGAGACCTCTGTATTATATATTACTGTACTCAGTGTCACTATATGAGGAGACCTCTGTGTATTATATATTACTGTACTCAGTGTCACTATATGAGGAGACCCCTGTGTATTATATATTACTGTACTCAGTGTCACTATATGAGGAGACCTCTGTGTATTATATATTACTGTACTCAGTGTCACTATATGAGGAGACCTCTGTGTATTATATATTACTGTACTCAGTGTCACTATATGAGGAGACCTCTGTGTATTATATATTACTGTACTCAGTGTCACTATATGAGGAGACCTCTGTGTATTATATATTACTGTACTCAGTGTCACTATATGAGGAGACCCCTGTGTATTATATATTACTGTACTCAGTGTCACTATATGAGGAGACCTCTGTGTATTATATATTACTGTACTCAGTGTCACTATATGAGGAGACCCCTGTGTATTATATATTACTGTACTCAGTGTCACTATATGAGGAGACCCCTGTGTATTATATATTACTGTACTCAGTGTCACTATATGAGGAGACCCCTGTGTATTATATATTACTGTACTCAGTGTCACTATATGAGGAGACCTCTGTGTATTATATATTACTGTACTCAGTGTCACTATATGAGGAGACCCCTGTGTATTATATATTACTGTACTCAGTGTCACTATATGAGGAGACCCCTGTGTATTATATATTACTGTACTCAGTGTCACTATATGAGGAGACCTCTGTGTATTATATATTACTGTACTCAGTGTCACTATATGAGGAGACCTCTGTGTATTATATATTACTGTACTCAGTGTCACTATATGAGGAGACCCCTGTGTATTATATATTACTGTACTCAGTGTCACTATATGAGGAGACCTCTGTATTATATATTACTGTACTCAGTGTCACTATATGAGGAGACCTCTGTATTATATATTACTGTACTCAGTGTCACTATATGAGGAGACCCCTGTGTATTATATATTACTGTACTCAGTGTCACTATATGAGGAGACCTCTGTGTATTATATATTACTGTACTCAGTGTCACTATATGAGGAGACCTCTGTATATTATATATTACTGTACTCAGTGTCACTATATGAGGAGACCTCTGTATATTATATATTACTGTACTCAGTGTCACTATATGAGGAGACCTCTGTGTATTATATATTACTGTACTCAGTGTCACTATATGAGGAGACCTCTGTGTATTATATATTACTGTACTCAGTGTCACTATATGAGGAGACCTCTGTGTATTATATATTACTGTACTCAGTGTCACTATATGAGGAGACCCCTGTGTATTATATATTACTGTACTCAGTGTCACTATATGAGGAGACCTCTATTATATATTACTGTACTCAGTGTCACTATATGAGGAGACCCCTGTGTATTATATATTACTGTACTCAGTGTCACTATATGAGGAGACCTCTGTGTATTATATATTACTGTACTCAGTGTCACTATATGAGGAGACCTCTGTATTATATATTACTGTACTCAGTGTCACTATATGAGGAGACCCCTGTGTATTATATATTACTGTACTCAGTGTCACTATATGAGGAGACCTCTGTGTATTATATATTACTGTACTCAGTGTCACTATATGAGGAGACCTCTGTGTATTATATATTACTGTACTCAGTGTCACTATATGAGGAGACCTCTGTGTATTATATATTACTGTACTCAGTGTCACTATATGAGGAGACCCCTGTGTATTATATATTACTGTACTCAGTGTCACTATATGAGGAGACCCCTGTGTATTATATATTACTGTACTCAGTGTCACTATATGAGGAGACCCCTGTGTATTATATATTACTGTACTCAGTGTCACTATATGAGGAGACCTCTGTGTATTATATATTACTGTACTCAGTGTCACTATATGAGGAGACCTCTGTGTATTATATATTACTGTACTCAGTGTCACTATATGAGGAGACCCCTGTGTATTATATATTACTGTACTCAGTGTCACTATATGAGGAGACCCCTGTGTATTATATATTACTGTACTCAGTGTCACTATATGAGGAGACCTCTGTATATTTTATATTACTGTACTCAGTGTCACTATATGAGGAGACCTCTGTATTATATATTACTGTACTCAGTGTCACTATATGAGGAGACCCCTGTGTATTATATATTACTGTACTCAGTGTCACTATATGAGGAGACCCCTGTGTATTATATATTACTGTACTCAGTGTCACTATATGAGGAGACCTCTGTATTATATATTACTGTATTCAGTGTCACTATATGAGGAGACCTCTGTATTATATATTACTGTACTCAGTGTCACTATATGAGGAGACCTCTGTGTATTATATATTACTGTACTCAGTGTCACTATATGAGGAGACCTCTGTACTATTATATTACTATGCACAGTGTCACTATATGAGGAGACCTCTGTACTATTATATTACTATGCACAGTGTCACTATATGAGGAGACCTCTGTACTATTATATTACTATGCACAGTGTCACTATATGAGGAGACCCCTGTACTATTATATTACTATGCACAGTGTCACTATATGAGGAGACCCCTGTACTATTATATTACTATACACAATGTCACTATATGAGGAGACCCCTGTACTATTATATTACTATACACAGTGTCACTATATGAGAAGACCCCTGTACTATTATATTACTATACACAGTGTCACTATATGAGGAGACCTCTGTACTATTATATTACTATGCACAGTGTCACTATATGAGGAGACCTCTATATTATATATTACTATACACAGTGTCACTATATGAGGAGACCTCTGTACTATTATATTACTATACACAGTGTCACTATATGAGGAGACCTCTGTACTATTATATTACTATACACAGTGTCACTATATGAGGAGACCCCTGTACTATTATATTACTATACACAGTGTCACTATATGAGGAGACCCCTGTACTATTATATTACTATACACAGTGTCACTATATGAGGAGACCCCTGTACTATTATATTACTATACACAGTGTCACTATATGAGGAGACCCCTGTACTATTATATTACTATACACAGTGTCACTATATGAGGAGACCCCTGTACTATTATATTACTATTCACAGTGTCACTATATGAGGAGACCTCTGTACTATTATATTACTATACACAGTGTCACTATATGAGGAGACCTCTGTGTATTATATATTACTGTACTCAGTGTCACTATATGAGGAGACCCCTGTGTATTATATATTACTGTACTCAGTGTCACTATATGAGGAAACCTCTGTATTATATATTACTGTACTCAGTGTCACTATATGAGGAGACCTCTGTGTATTATATATTACTGTACTCAGTGTCACTATATGAGGAGACCTCTGTATTATATATTACTGTACTCAGTGTCACTATATGAGGAGACCCCTGTGTATTATATATTACTGTACTCAGTGTCACTATATGAGGAGACCTCTGTGTATTATATATTACTGTACTCAGTGTCACTATATGAGGAGACCTCTGTATATTATATATTACTGTACTCAGTGTCACTATATGAGGAGACCTCTGTATATTATATATTACTGTACTCAGTGTCACTATATGAGGAGACCTCTGTGTATTATATATTACTGTACTCAGTGTCACTATATGAGGAGACCTCTGTGTATTATATATTACTGTACTCAGTGTCACTATATGAGGAGACCTCTGTGTATTATATATTACTGTACTCAGTGTCACTATATGAGGAGACCCCTGTGTATTATATATTACTGTACTCAGTGTCACTATATGAGGAGACCTCTATTATATATTACTGTACTCAGTGTCACTATATGAGGAGACCCCTGTGTATTATATATTACTGTACTCAGTGTCACTATATGAGGAGACCTCTGTGTATTATATATTACTGTACTCAGTGTCACTATATGAGGAGACCTCTGTATTATATATTACTGTACTCAGTGTCACTATATGAGGAGACCCCTGTGTATTATATATTACTGTACTCAGTGTCACTATATGAGGAGACCTCTGTGTATTATATATTACTGTACTCAGTGTCACTATATGAGGAGACCTCTGTGTATTATATATTACTGTACTCAGTGTCACTATATGAGGAGACCCCTGTGTATTATATATTACTGTACTCAGTGTCACTATATGAGGAGACCCCTGTGTATTATATATTACTGTACTCAGTGTCACTATATGAGGAGACCCCTGTGTATTATATATTACTGTACTCAGTGTCACTATATGAGGAGACCTCTGTGTATTATATATTACTGTACTCAGTGTCACTATATGAGGAGACCTCTGTGTATTATATATTACTGTACTCAGTGTCACTATATGAGGAGACCCCTGTGTATTATATATTACTGTACTCAGTGTCACTATATGAGGAGACCCCTGTGTATTATATATTACTGTACTCAGTGTCACTATATGAGGAGACCTCTGTATATTTTATATTACTGTACTCAGTGTCACTATATGAGGAGACCTCTGTATTATATATTACTGTACTCAGTGTCACTATATGAGGAGACCCCTGTGTATTATATATTACTGTACTCAGTGTCACTATATGAGGAGACCCCTGTGTATTATATATTACTGTACTCAGTGTCACTATATGAGGAGACCTCTGTATTATATATTACTGTATTCAGTGTCACTATATGAGGAGACCTCTGTATTATATATTACTGTACTCAGTGTCACTATATGAGGAGACCTCTGTACTATTATATTACTATGCACAGTGTCACTATATGAGGAGACCTCTGTACTATTATATTACTATGCACAGTGTCACTATATGAGGAGACCTCTGTACTATTATATTACTATGCACAGTGTCACTATATGAGGAGACCCCTGTACTATTATATTACTATGCACAGTGTCACTATATGAGGAGACCCCTGTACTATTATATTACTATACACAATGTCACTATATGAGGAGACCCCTGTACTATTATATTACTATACACAGTGTCACTATATGAGAAGACCCCTGTACTATTATATTACTATACATAGTGTCACTATATGAGGAGACCTCTGTACTATTATATTACTATGCACAGTGTCACTATATGAGGAGACCTCTATATTATATATTACTATACACAGTGTCACTATATGAGGAGACCTCTGTACTATTATATTACTATACACAGTGTCACTATATGAGGAGACCTCTGTACTATTATATTACTATACACAGTGTCACTATATGAGGAGACCCCTGTACTATTATATTACTATACACAGTGTCACTATATGAGGAGACCCCTGTACTATTATATTACTATACACAGTGTCACTATATGAGGAGACCCCTGTACTATTATATTACTATACACAGTGTCACTATATGAGGAGACCCCTGTACTATTATATTACTATACACAGTGTCACTATATGAGGAGACCCCTGTACTATTATATTACTATACACAGTGTCACTATATGAGGAGACCTCTGTACTATTATATTACTATACACAGTGTCACTATATGAGGAGACCTCTGTACTATTATATTACTATGCACAGTGTCACTATATGAGGAGACCCCTGTACTATTATATTACTATGCACAGTGTCACTATATGAGGAGACCCCTGTACTATTATATTACTATACACAGTGTCATTATATGAGGAGACCTTTGTATTATATATTACTATACACAGTGTCACTATATGAGGAGACCCCTGTACTATTATATTACTATACACAGTGTCACTATATGAGGAGACCCCTGTACTATTATATTACTATACACAGTGTCACTATATGAGGAGACCCCTGTACTATTATATTACTATACACAGTGTCATTATATGAGGAGACCTTTGTATTATATATTACTATACACAGTGTCACTATATGAGGAGACCCCTGTACTATTATATTACTATACACAGTGTCACTATATGAGGAGACCTCTGTACTATTATATTACTATACACAGTGTCACTATATGAGGAGACCCCTGTACTATTATATTACTATGCACAGTGTCACTATATGAGGAGACCTCTGTACTATTATATTACTATGCACAGTGTCACTATATGAGGAGACCTCTGTACTATTATATTACTATGCACAGTGTCACTATATGAGGAGACCCCTGTACTATTATATTACTATACACAGTGTCATTATATGAGGAGACCTTTGTATTATATATTACTATACACAGTGTCACTATATGAGGAGACCCCTGTACTATTATATTACTATACACAGTGTCACTATATGAGGAGACCTCTGTACTATTATATTACTATACACAGTGTCACTATATGAGGAGACCCCTGTACTATTATATTACTATGCACAGTGTCACTATATGAGGAGACCTCTGTACTATTATATTACTATGCACAGTGTCACTATATGAGGAGACCTCTGTACTATTATATTACTATGCACAGTGTCACTATATGAGGAGACCCCTGTACTATTATATTACTATACACAATGTCACTATATGAGAAGACCCCTGTACTATTATATTACTATACATAGTGTCACTATATGAGGAGACCTCTGTACTATTATATTACTATGCACAGTGTCACTATATGAGGAGACCTCTATATTATATATTACTATACACAGTGTCACTATATGAGGAGACCTCTGTACTATTATATTACTATACACAGTGTCACTATATGAGGAGACCTCTGTACTATTATATTACTATACACAGTGTCACTATATGAGGAGACCCCTGTACTATTATATTACTATACACAGTGTCACTATATGAGGAGACCCCTGTACTATTATATTACTATACACAGTGTCACTATATGAGGAGACCCCTGTACTATTATATTACTATACACAGTGTCACTATATGAGGAGACCCCTGTACTATTATATTACTATACACAGTGTCACTATATGAGGAGACCCCTGTACTATTATATTACTATACACAGTGTCACTATATGAGGAGACCTCTGTACTATTATATTACTATACACAGTGTCACTATATGAGGAGACCTCTGTACTATTATATTACTATGCACAGTGTCACTATATGAGGAGACCCCTGTACTATTATATTACTATGCACAGTGTCACTATATGAGGAGACCCCTGTACTATTATATTACTATACACAGTGTCATTATATGAGGAGACCTTTGTATTATATATTACTATACACAGTGTCACTATATGAGGAGACCCCTGTACTATTATATTACTATACACAGTGTCACTATATGAGGAGACCCCTGTACTATTATATTACTATACACAGTGTCATTATATGAGGAGACCTTTGTATTATATATTACTATACACAGTGTCACTATATGAGGAGACCCCTGTACTATTATATTACTATGCTCACTATTTGATCCTCAGATAAACCAGCTCCTTCTGCAGTGAGCAGAGTCCATGCCTTGACTGTGTATATGAGCGACTTAGGATGGACAATGACTGGAATGGGATGAGCCAGAAGATATTACGTGTCACACTGGAGATCATCTGTCTGCTGACGGGAGAGGTGAGGTATTCTGGGTAATCCCATTGTTCCTTCTGTCCGTAACTTCTTCCGCAGGATCTAACACAGTTTTCATTCTGTGTAGTTGGTACACTGCATTGTTGTTCAGTAGACAAAGGGTTAACGCAGTCAGATTCCAGTTTATAAACTTTGCCTACAAATTCATTTTAAAATGCCAAAGGCAAATATATTATTAGGTGACGTAATACGTCACAATTCATCTAAGGTCTTAAATTAGTTACCTCTCAGTGAATTTGAGGATTTGATTACATATAAGGAAAAGATTTTCCTTATTTCTTTGAAGGCTACAGAAGTAATTTTGCTATACAGTACAGCGCTGTGTGTTGGCATTATACAAATACTGGGTGTGACAGGATGGACCTCCTATGCCACCCTGTACGTGTTGCTGGGGACTGGCTGGGCTTACCTTGCCACCGTCCTCTTTCTTTATCCAGAATTGCACCCCTCTACCCACAGTAGGAGGGGCCTGCTGCCACAACTAGGCTCCTTCACCGGCGTCTAGAACTGGGTAACTCGCTGCTAGTATACCCCCTTGCAGGTACACCTGGGCTGGTACATCTGACCTCTTCTTTCAGATCAGGGAAGCTGTGGATGGTTCCCCCCTGGTCTATCACACTGGTCAGAGCTGCAGGTAGTGGGCAGAGCGTTGGTACTGGATGCTGAGTCCCAACCTCAGAACAGCTGGATAATGGATTAGATTGGTCTAATCTGTAGGTCTCAGGAATTACAGCAGGTAAGTAGGCGTCAAAGCAGGATCTTGAAGCAGTGATTTTTTTATTAGCTCAAGTGTCCTAATAAGGACTGTTACACTAGTTTAAGGTACTAGTGACCTCCAGAAGTACAGATGGAATAATACATTACATGGTCAAACAGTGCTCCTCTTTATACAGATACCCTGGCAGGAGGTAATCCAGCCTCCTGCCCCTTTAACCAGTCCAGGATGCTTTATGCAGCCTGCACATAAACCATCCTGGAGGGGTTTAACACCTTTTTACATTGATTGTTTATCATTCATGATGTAATATTCTCCAGCATTTAACGCAATTTAACTGACAAAATTCACAGCAATCTGTGATATCCTAAATTACTTGTATCCTGAGTCTACATTGTTCAGACAGGTCCTAAGATACAGGAAGAAACACTGGACTGACCGGTAATGACCTCCTGCTGTGTTGGTCATTTCACAAGAGAAGACTGATTAATCTGCCTTCAGAAGTTACAAATTTCCTCCAACATTTCCCTATTGTATCAGAAATCAGTATATTTCTAATACAATCATATAACACAGTAATAAAGATCAGTACTTTTGCAAAATAAATATCTACAATATGTTATTTCTATGTGATGTAGCTGCACTGGGTAATAATATTGATACAGGTTAAAAAGAGTTAATAATAGGGTAATGCTACTGAAGTTTGATACAAACAATGACAACAATGTTGAAGGAGGCTGGTAAGACCTTTCATTGTACAGACAACAAACCACACAACTGTCAGCCCCCACTAGATTCTTCCATATACATTACAGGAAGATGGACAAGCCATCATTTCACCATCCACCAGATATTGTACATTTGAGGAAAATTCAGCATCACACCCGAGTCTGATCAGCAAACAAACATCACTCCAGGAACAAGGTGATCATTTCTCTGCGAGGCCGCAAAGAACCCAGTAAGGTTTAGATTGTACCAGTCAATTCGCAACAGATCGGCTAAACCGGAACGATTGTGGTGGAACTTCTGGGGTGAACTCAATTGGAATAACAGGACATAAGCTGAAGCAATACTCTGAAGTAGGTCAATAATGGGGAATGGGGAAAAAATAATTGCTGCGAAAGGGGGTGTCACTAGTTACTAGACCAAAAGGTTCACAAACTTTTTCCAACATTTTGTATGTTGGATCAAGATGTTCATTGAAGACATGAAGAAGTTGAATTCTTTGGCTTTATCTAGAACATGTTCTTTGTGGAGGCAAATAGTTGAGGACACCAGCGTCTTGTTAACCTGAAATAGATAAATGTTGATGGGTTTTGTTTCTTTGGACAAATTCTAATGTTTTCTCCCTATAATTCTCCTGCTGAAATTTACATCCTGAACATACTATTGTGCTTTCTCATTTAGTCTTGAACTTGACTTGAACTTGTTGTGATACCTCTATGTACTTAATGTTTCAGTCTTACCCTCTTTTTTTCCATCTAATCTTTAAATATTGACCTCCAAGACTCTTTCATGCTAAGACTTGTGCGTAAGATCCTCTGCCATTTATGTAGACCTTCATTGGATCTTCTCCGTTTTATTAATATAATTGTAAATATGTGATCTCCAAACTTGATACGACCTCTAAGTAGGGTCTGTCAAATGCTGCATTGTGGAAACATTACTTGTCCCCTTCTACTCTTAATCCCTCTGCAGACAAGTATTCAAACTATTCTGCTGGCTTTATGTACCTCATCGCCCCATAGTCCTCCTTTTCTGTTTTAACCATCACTGTACGATAAATACAATACTCTGTCGTTGCCTGACCTCTATCATCTGCTACAGTTTTGTTACCAATCATTTTCTGTAAACTTTACCTTCTTCAATAAAAATAGATTGCACAAAAAACACTTTGACTGATAATTAATTCTCCCCAAGTGCATTGTGGTTCCTTCAGCAATATTACATTTTAGCTTCTACCTGATTGCCCATAGTCTAGTCTAGGTAAATCTTTGTATACAGGTATCCCTCCATCTGAGATCTCTAGCACCTTTTGCACTGTCACTTACAGACCAATGAAATACAATGGTCCTTCACCCAACGACATAATGCGTTTTCGGCATCTCTCTCCAATGTACATTAACTATAGCAGTAAAATATTCACATATAGAAATCTACAAGCTTCATGGCTAACACAGTATACTGGTATCTATAGAGAAAACCTAAGTTATATATGCTCCTGGAGGGAACAATCTTCTTTGTGACCTTCATATGTAGGCAATGTATTATTTTTCAGCAGATTACATTCCCACAAAGTCACATTTTATTTGCCGAGAAGCTTCAGTTCACTTACATTTACTTCACTGTGACATCAGAGCACCAAAATGATGTTTTATTTACTGATTGGATGGTCAGCAATTTGGGTAAACCGCCGTCCATTCACCTGAAGCCAGGAGTTGGGTGCTGTTCACATTCTTAATGATTATGTATCGGTCAAGAGATGATATCAGAATTTAATTTACTTTTACTCATTTGTTGAAAATGGATCCCTTTGTGATTTTAGTTGGTCATTTTGGGCAAATGAACAAATCCTATGTAATCTCCAAAACATTGGCACACCAGTATTCTTGTATTAGATTGGGTATCTTAGGTACAACTATGATCCCCATTGATGTGTGTATGTGGTAGATTTGACCTGGTCGTGCAGGTGTCTATGCAAAGCATTGGCATCTGCTTGTTGGGCTTTGTATTAGGCCAAGTTAGACATCGATAGACATCATGATCATAATGTTTGTGGCCAGCATAAGCCAAACAGATATTAACTTGTCTGTAATTGCATAGTTACACTTATTCCACAAATACTGTCCACAAACGAGGACTCACACTCTGGAGAGGTAATATTGTTGCCTTCTACTAAACGTGGTCAGTCTTGTAGTGTAAAGTGGCTACTGTACAGTAATACTTAGTTCAGTTGGAACTCAATAGATCGGAGAGAAAGGGAATTCTGGTTTGCTGAGGTCTCCGTCAACCAGAAAGTAGATCGTGTTGGTGTCTACAAAATTGCCCAAAAATCGAATCAATTGACAATCTATCAGGCCAAGTCCTCAGATCTGCTGGAGGTTACACAAAGTAGTCTTTCTAGTAGGTGGTGCACATTAAGCTGTAGAAGAAGTAAAGTTAATTACTGGGACGATTTTGTAAATGTTTTTTTTATAAAATTATTAGGAATTAAGCGAGTTAGAGCAGAGAACAGTGTCCCCTTTTTGGTTGGTTTGTACAGAGAATGTATTTCTCTTTATTTGGCTTCTCTCACTATTTAGGATGATGTTGCGGTGAGAAGGTCAGGTGACCGTGTCATCATTGAGCCTCCACCTCGTTCGCTGATACGTGAGAGAGACAATGACCAGAAGATCCTGGAACTGACCAACAAGATCATCCAGCTGCTGACTGGAGAGGTGACTGCTGGGAATGGGACATTATATAGTAACACCAGGGGATGTGTCTGGGTGATGTGTCCTTCATGGTGATGGTCTTTCTGTCTATAGGAGTTGGAGATCAAGGAGACATTTACACATGCGGATGTTTGTAAGGATGTGATGATGGAAACCTTCCAAGCTGTATGCTCAGTTGGTAAGATCAGATTTATAGAAGTAATATGCCTCATTTATAATGAGGGATTATTTTCACTGTATTTCTCTATAAATTAAAGGTTAAATCTTCTGGTCAGAGAATTTGATTTCTCGGACTGTACTTATTAACAATGGGCGCTGGTATCCAGTTTTCTCAGACTCCAGTATAACAGCGCCCCCTAGTGATCAAATATTGTAAATATCGAAGCTCAAGCAGTAACTTTTGAAGAAAGCTTCTCTCACACGTCAGAATAACGTGGTTTCACTAAGCGATCAAAACCTCTTTAGAAAAATAAATACGTTTTTTGTAATCTCATATGTTTCATCGTAACATCCCTTTAATCATTTATGTACAAAGTACTTGGTTCAAACATAGGTGAATAATAATATCCTTCCAAATAATGATAATATAAGATTGTATTTATGTATGTATTATAATTATTCCATGTGGGTGTTTACATTTATCACTGTAGTAATTTTCTTCTCTCTGTCCTTATAGGACAGTGGAAGATTAGAAGTGGTGGTGTTCTCTGTTATCAGGATGCTATGACTGCCAGAGGACACGTTTCTTGTGGCCCTTAGCTCCTGCAGCGGTGGTGTCTATTCCACTGCATTCCACGGGTTTCTATAGAACTGGATGTGGAACCAAACCCTTACCACTCCAGAGTCTGACGTGATGTGAGTAACCTTAACAGCAGGGAAGACAGATAGCAAGGAGAGCCAAGGAAGAGACAGAACAGAGGCAGGGCCTAAAGACTGGTCACAAACAGGCCGATCTGCCCAGACGACGGGATCTCTTTTCAGTTGTCCCACAAATTGAATGAGATCCAGGGCCAGTTGTTCAATACATCGACATCTGTATTCATCCCGAAAACCCTAGTTCTCAATGTCTGATTAAGAGCACACTCACGGTGACACAGAAAATATTGTTATATGGCCCTTTTCTCTTCTAATGTTCTATATTATCCTGCAGTCATTTATGTGTGTTGTCTAGCAATTACTAGCGACAAGGTGACCTCATGCAGTTGGGTACCTACACTATTAATTCATTTCTAGAACAGGGTACATACCTCTCCCTGTTGTGTCTGCATGCAGGTCATAGATAATGCTGGTAGGATCTAGCTGAAAGCTTCATTAACTAAACTAACCCTAACCGCCAGCGGCCTGCTGAGACTCCACCTGCGGCCCCTAGCTGGCAGCTCTCTATCTCACGCACTCTCTGATTTGTTGCAGAGAATGAGAGTGACCATGAGCTAATGAATTCTGATTCACATCACCTCCGCACATCGCAGGGAGGCCAGGCAGCATATCAGAGGACGAGGAGGGAGTGCAGTGTGCTCTCCTTCCTCTGCGGGCTCTGTAGGTGTGGGAGGTGTGTGAACTGTAGAGGAAGTGTAAGAAGTATGTAGGGAAGGTCTGATGGGCATGGAAGGGACATGTGAGGGATGCTTGATGGGAATGTAATGGGCATGTCTGGAGGTCTGATTGGCATTTAAGGGGCTTGTGTGTGTGTGGGGGGGGGGGGGGTCTGAGAGGCATTTGACCAGGTCTGGAATGCATACGGTGAGGAATATAGAGCAATAAGCAGGTCTGAGTGGCATGTTAGGGACATGGGGAGGTCTAAGTGGCATGTGGGGGTGTTTTGAAGTACATGTGAAATTTGATGACTTGTGGCAAGTGTGGGTCTGAGGTTATGTTGTGTAATTTTGGAGCAAGTTGGGGGCATTTTGGAATAAGTGATGTGGGCATGCCAAGGTTTTCATTCTTGAAATTAAGGGCAATGTGAAGCCCTTGAAATATATCAGGTTGCCAATCACTGTTCTAGAAAAATTGCCAATCACTGTTCTAGAAAATGATAGCTAGACTTTGATTGGTTGTTAAGGGCAACACCTCCACTATTACTTTTAAGAAGTTTAAGTAAATCTATCCCTTAGAGTGTTTTCAGAGGTCAAGTTCAGTAATTTAGGAAAATGATTAGTATTTTGTGTTGAGTATTTGTTACTTTTGCTAAATCTGCTTTGATGCTTTATCTGACAGATGGATCAGACACCAGTTCTGGGTTACACGTGTCTACTTCCCCTCCAAAGTCTGCAACAAAAGACACGTCTCTTAAGAATAATCTGAGAGGTAAGCAGCAGATATCCCTCAAAGGTGGAAATGTGGAAAATGTCAGAGATAGTGACGTAGATGATCCATTTGTGAAAGAAGAATCGGCTTTGGACCATAAAGACCTCACTAGCATTTATACCCAGGAAGATTATTCCTCTTTTAATATTAAGAAAGAATCTATCTCTGATGAAGACGAAAACCTTTCAGACTCTGACATTTACGCCCCTAAAGATCATATGCAATATTTATCCATCAATATTAAGGAAGAATCAAACTCTGGTGAAGACGAAAATCTCACCGAGTCTGAATATACAGCTGTACATATAAAGGAAGAATCCAGCTCTTGTGAAGAAGATAATCTCACAGATACCGATATTTATTCCCCCTCGGACCATACACTAACAGATTCTATCCGTAAGAAGCCTGGTAGAAAACTGAATGCATCTCAGATAGTTGAACCCAATGCAGATGGCATGTATTGCTGCCCAGACTGTAAGAAGTGTTACCCAACCAACTCACGTCTTATAAAACACCAGCGGGTTCACAGAACCAAGACAATCCCTTGCCCTCAATGTGGGAAAAATTTCTCTTGTAATTCCGCTCTTATCAGACATCAGACGGCTCACACGGTGGAGAAGCCATTCGCCTGCCCGGACTGTGGGAAATGTATGTCGTCCAAGCCGGCTCTCACGGTGCATCAGAGGATCCACAAAGGGGAGAAGCCGTTTATATGTTCCGATTGTGGGAGACGCTTCCTCTTCAAATCCCATCTTGTCAGACACCAGATTAAACACAGTGGAGAGAAGCCATTTTCCTGCTCCGAGTGTGGGAAGTCGTACAGCAGTAAAGCTGCCATTGTTATGCACCAAAGACTCCACACAGGAGACGCTTTATATCCCTGCACAGAATGTGGGAAGTGTTTTGTACAGAAGAACCACCTACAGCAGCACTTGAACATACACACAGGAGAAAAGCCCTACGCCTGCCCGGAGTGCGGGAAGCGTTTTATACAGAAGAGTAACCTGAAGCAGCACCTGAGCGTCCATCTTCCTAAGAAGAAAGAGACCTTTTCTTGTCCCGAATGCGGCAAATGTTACAAACGGAGGGCCGACTTCAAGTGGCACATGCTGATACACCTGGGAGAGAAATAACGGGGTGGGAAAGTCTTTGACATAAACACATCGTTTGGTTTTAGTACAACACAGACGTCGCTCTTACATTTATTTCACTGTTGGTTATAGTAACTTTATCTCCTGAAATATAAGTGAACCAATATGTGAAACACCTGCTTAAAACTCCATCTCTGGGGCATCTATTTATAGACTTGAATGGGATCGATTGTACACTGACTTCAGCTGCCATGATGGGAACGTATACATGGAAATGTTATGGTCTAATGATCTCCTTTAAATAAAATAGTGTGGTAAGGAAATTGATTGTCCAGATAACGATTAAGTATAATCTATTTATTGTAATAAACTATGTAGTCATCTGTTGCATAACTGGCTATGCGGAGCCAAGACAGAGATTATACACCCTGTGATAAGATACGGACAGCTCACCACACTGCACAACAAGCATCACTTCTGGTTACTGCCACTATAAGTTTGGTTTCGCCGTGTGGTTTAGGAGTCATGTGATGATAGCTGTATACATACATGTACTGGCCAATATTTAATGAATCCTATTGGATTTTACAGAATATTTTCGAGCTTTTCCGAGTTTTCTAACATTCCTTCGCCCCCTCTTACTCTCCAACATTGGTATAATCCATGTTTCCTGCTTCAGTTTTACAGGATCATTGTACTCTGACGTTAAATAGCGGCAGAGCTAAGGAGTTCTCTGAGATTTTCTAATTTGAAGTCTATGAGTTTACTAGATTAATGAGGGTTAATGATATCTGACCTATAATTCGTCTGGATGATAGACTGTTCCCTGGGTTCCAACGTCATACAGCTCGGTTTTGTTTTGTTTAAAAAAAAAAGACAATAAATGTTGTAACCCTTTATATATAGCTGTAATACCGCTATGTAGTTAATAAACAGACTCTTAGGGCTAGATTTACTAAGCTGCGGGTTTGAAAAAGTGGGGATGTTGCCTATAGCAACCAATCAGATTCTAGCTGTCATTTTGTAGAATGCACTAAATAAATGAAAGCTAGAATCTGATTGGTTGCTATAGGCAACATCCCCACTTTTTCAAACCCGCAGCTTAGTAAATCTAGGCCTTAGAGTTTATTTGCTTCTTTTTTCTGTAACGGTTTATGAGTCTTTAGCGCTCTTATGTGAGATACCTGAAAGGGGACAAAGAAGCAGTGTTTAATCTTGTAAAGGGCAATGGATAGTGCAGTGTTTGCAGCGTCAATGTGTCCTGTAACCCCTCTGACCGCTGCCTGCACTGTGTCCTATAAAATCCTCCCTCTTCCCCATCTGTCTTCATATGACATGCAGAGAGCTGGGAACCGGATGTGTGCCTAGCAGCCACACTTGTCTCCTCTACAGAGAGATTTTTATAAAGATGATAATAATTAATAATCGCGTGGAGAAATCATACTGCATGGAATACGCAATTGTAGCTGAACCACCCGGAATGATGGGACAATTTGATGCTTGCTGCATCTGAGGGTTAATTGACAAATTAATGAAAACATTTGCCAAGTTCTTCCAGCTCTTCATTTACGAACCATTCCCTTTATCACGGATGAAGCATCAGCTGACATCACACTACCATGAAGTTGAACTGTAACAAATTTTAACCTCCCAGTAGCTTCCTCATTAAGCTCCTCCATGATGCAGGGTTTAGAGAGCATTGTTTCTAGCGTGACTCGATTAAATAGCGGCATTTAGTCACAGGAAAGCTGGATTTGAGAATACACCCTGAGCTGTCTCATCCATCCCCTTTATGGGCAGTTGTCTATGTGTCACAAGCTGACTGCATTTATTCTAATCACAAATGTCATCTATGGTAAAAGTGCTTTCTAAATAGGTGACTAGTCCCGGGAAAAGTTAATTGGTGAAGAGTGTGTTTCTGTCGCCTGTTACCCCAACCACTGGTCTCCTCCAGGAATCTACAGCAACATAGGATTCATTTATTTCATCCCAAATCCGTTTTAATCTCTCTATGATACCCCAGTCAGCTCCTTGATATATCTACTTGGTACAAACAAATATCATTAGGTCGCCTCCCACATTCCAGTATTGGTTGGAGTCCATAAGTCTGGTATCTTATACAAATAGTATGACCATACAGGGTGATTCAAAAGTCGCAGTACACCCTTTTATTTCAAAACTCTACAGGAAATTGGGAAACCTGAATACTCCAGTAAGGTATAGGTGATGTGGTCTATCTTTTACGGTATGTACCAAACATGGGCGCCATCTTGAAATCGGCCAATCGGCCCAATTCCTGTAGAGTTTTTGAAATAAAAGGGTGTACTGCGACTTTTGAATCCCCCTTTATATGTAGTTCTTGTATCATTATCACCATTATAATTATATAAGGCACCACAAAACACCGCAGCACTGGACAACAACTCTGACAGGATGGAGCTCCTATGCCACCCTGTTGTGTTACTGGGGACAGGCTGGGCTTGCCTTGCCACTGTCCCCTTTCTTTCTCCCAAATGCGCTCCCAGTAGAAGGGGCTTTTGCTGCCACCACCACCAGGCTCCTTAGCTGCACCTTAAACCACTTCCTTCCGTGTTACTTCCACTGCTAGTGTACCCCCTTGCTGGGCACCTGGGCTGTACACCTGACCTCTTCCTTCAGATCAGGGTGCTGTGGATGGTTCCCTCTGACCAGAGCTGCAGGTTACCGGGTGTCACGACTAGTATAGCGTACCTGCTATCGTTGGCACTAGTTGGAGGAAGGTGCGGAGTCTAACGTGCCCCTGGTGTTCACCAGGGACCCCCGCAAGGAGGTATGGACTTAGCTGCAGGAAACACGCAGGTCGCGGTCCTTCCACCAGTCAGATAGCGAAGTACAAGAGGAATGTCAGACAGGCCGGGTCGGCAACGGTGCGGGCAATGCAGGTACACAAGGAGAATCCGAAAGGGTAGTGAGTCAAGCCGGGTCGATAACGTTCTGGCAGCGAGGTACAAAAGGGAGATCCAAAAGGGTAGTAAAGGCAATCCGGGTCACAATGGTCACAGGCAAACGGCAATAAACTGGAGGCAGGAAAAGGTCAGGAAACATAATCACAGGAACACTGGAACGCTGGAGGACAGGAAAGAACCTGAAACTCTGGCACAGGAAGTGGGGTCAGAGAGGCTTAAATAGTGCTGCTAGCCAATGCCCTCAGCACTAGTAGTGCTGTCATACTCCAGCGCCGTAGCGCTAGTCATTCCTTAGCGCCGTAGCGCTATCTTCATGCAGCGTCCCGTTGCCTAGCAACGGGAACGCTTCCAAGTCCGTGGCCGCCGGGCGGCGCCTGACAGTATGCCCTCCTCCTTCTCCCCTTGTTTGAAGGAATCTCTTGAGTAACTGAGGAGCATGGAGGTCCGGTTTATCTACCCAAGATCTTTCTTCCGGACCAAATCCCTTCCAGTGCACAAGGAACTGTTGTTGCCCATAGCGAATACGGACATCCAGAATCCGGCTTATCTCAAACTCTGTTCCAGAGGAGGTTTGAACTGGAGGAGGTCGAGATGGAGGTACAAAGAACCTGTTAAGCACCAATGGCCGGAGTAGGGAAACATGAAAAGTATTATGGCATCGTAAAGAAGCAGGTAGCTTTAGCTTTACACACACAGGATTAATAACTTGTGAGATGATGTAAGGACCAATAAAACGTGGAGCCATTTTCATAGATGGTACTTTGAGTTTTAAATCTTTAGTGGAAAGCCATACTTGATCCCCTACCTTCAATAGAGGAGTAGCTCTTCGGTGGCGATCTGCAAAGGTCTTATGGTGCTGTGATGCTTTTTGCAGAGCTGCTTTGGTTGTGGCCCAAATGAGAGAGAATTCTCGATAGAGTGAGTCCACCGCCGGAACTGAGGAGGAAGAATTTGGAAACGGATCTGGGATAATAGGATGCATCCCATTCACAATAAAGAATGGAGAAAACCCGGTAGACTCATGGACATGGTGATTGTGTGAGAATTCTGCCCAGGGAAGGAATTGTGACCATCTGCTTTGATTATCAGCGGTAAAGCAACGAAGAAAAGTCTCTAAATCCTGGTTGATCCGCTCGGTCTGACCATTAGTCTGGGGGTGATATCCCGATGAGAATTTTAACTCCGTACCCAGTTTTTTACAGAAGGCCCTCCAGAATCGAGAGATGAATTGCACTCCCCTGTCAGAGATAATTTCCTTAGGGCAACCATGAAGTCTGAAGATCTCCTTGATAAATGTGTCGGCTAAGTGACTGGCCGAAGGTAGACCTGAGAGAGGAATGAAGTGCACCATTTTAGAAAATCGGTCAATGACAACCCAGATGGTATTAAATCCAGAACTGCAGGGAAGGTCAGTAATAAAATCCATGGCTATGCTCTCCCAGGGAGCATCAGGCATAGGCAGGGGTTGGAGCAAACCAGCAGGAACCTTCCTGGAAGTTTTGTGTTGAGCACAAATGGTACATGCTGCAATAAAGTCCCGTATATCAGCACGTATGGTAGGCCACCAGAAACGACGACAGAGAAGGAATGTGGTCTTCTTTATGCCAGCGTGACCTGCGATACAGGACGAATGGGCCCAACGCAATACATTGAGACGTAATTGTGGTTCCACAAATGATCGTCCTGTGGGCGGAGCATCCTTCACCGTATTGGTAATAGCAACGATGTTAGAAGGGTCAATAATGCAAAGAGGAATCGATGGATTCAGGCGGTCTGTATCATCAAACGAACGAGATAGGGCGTCTGCCCGCCCATTTTTAGCACCTGGACAGAAGGTAAGAATCATATTGAAGCGGGCAAAGAATGATGCCCAGCGGGCCTGTCGAGGATTCAAACAGCGAGCTTCACGAATGAATGTCAAATTTCGGTGATCTGTAAAGATGGTAACCGGAAATAAGGCTCCCTCTAATAAGTGTCGCCATTCCTCCAAAGCTGCTTTAATAGCGAGAAGCTCCTTGTCTCCGATTCCATAATTAATCTCGTTGGGAAGAAATCGTCTGGAGAAGAACCCGCATGGAGAATGGGTACCTGAAGGTGTCTTTTGGAATAACACGGCTCCAATGCCTATTGAAGAGGCGTCTACTTCCACAAAGAAAGGTCGCTGTTGATCCGGCTGAGAGAGAACAGAGGCTGAGGAAAAGGCTTTCTTCAGAGTAGAAAAGGCAGAAACAGCTTCTGGAGACCATATCTTGGGATTGGCAGATCTCCTAGTTAATGCTGTAATTGGAGCAATAATGGAAGAGAAGCCTTGGATGAACTGTCGATAATAATTGGCGAATCCAATGAATCTTTGGATACTTTTAAGACCCTGCGGTTGAGGCCAATTCAAGATGGACGACACCTTGGTGGGATCCATCTGTAACCCAGAGCCAGACACAATAAACCCAAGGAAGGACACTTGGAGAACTTCAAAAACACATTTTTCCAATTTGCAATAGAGATGATATTTGCGCAGTCTTCGTAAGACCTCCCTCACTTGTTCTTGATGAGAACTCAAGTTTTTAGAAAACACTAGAATGTCGTCTAGATAAACGACTACGGAGGTATACAACAGGTCTTGAAAGATGTCATTAACGAAACTCTGAAAGATGGCAGGGGCATTGCAAAGACCGAAGGGCATTACCAGGTATTCGAAATGACCATCCCTCGTATTGAAGGCGGTCTTCCACTCGTCACCCTTCTTTATACGAATGAGGTTGTAGGCCCCTCGTAGATCTAATTTGGTAAACACTTGAGCCCCGCTGATCCTGTCAAATAGATCGGAGATAAGAGGTAACGGGTACCGATTCTTGATGGTAATACGATTCAGGGGTCTATAGTCAATGCATGGGCGCAGAGACCCATCTTTTTTCTTGACAAAGAAGAATCCAGCCCCAGCAGGAGAGGTAGACTTGCGAATAAAACCACGTTCCAGATTCTCCTTGATATATTGAGACATTGCCAAGGTCTCTGGGCGAGAAAGGGGATAAGTTCGCCCCTTGGGTATAGGTTGATCGGGAAGTAAGGTAATGGAGCAATCCCAGGGCCGATGGGGAGGTAATAACTCGGCCTCAGTTTTACTGAATACATCTTGAAAGTCGGCGTATGCAGCTGGAAGGCTTGATTCCGTAACCGTGGACTGAGCAACAACTTGGGAACCGGGAGGCAGAACACTAGGTAGACATCTATGATGACATTCTGTACCCCAACAAGTAACCTGAGCTCGATCCCAATCCATCTGCGGAGAGTGTCTTCGTAGCCATGGAAGCCCCAAGATAATGGGATTGATGGATTTTGGCAACACCAACAACTGAATCATCTTGCTATGGAGGGCTCCAACCATTAACCGAATAGGTGAAGTGATGAAGGAGATGGAGCCACTGCTGACACGGTTCCCATCCACTGCCGTTAATGATAGTGATTGAGGCAAGGGGAGAGTTGGAATTTGAAGCCCAGCAACGAGAATGGCCGAAATGAAGTTCCCGGAGGAGCCGGAATCCACAAAGGCCGTGGTGGAGAAGGGACCTCTAGGGGTGCTCAGGGTGACTGCCATAAGAAGCTCAGGGGTGTTTTTTGAGTAGGGAGCAACTGTGGATACTCCTAAACTGGCCTCCCTGCTACCGTTTAGGAGGACGGGTTTCCCGGTCTCTTAGGACAGACCTTGAGAACATGTCCGGAATCGCCACAGTAAAGGCAGAGACGCTGCCTGAAGCGCCTCTCTCTTTCTTCTGGGGATAAACGGGAACGTCCTACTTGCATGGGTTCATCCATAGGCAAAACTGGGTTTTGAAATTGAGGGGCCAGACGAGAAACCACCCGTTTAGAGACAGGACGTTCCTGGGTGCGTTCTTGATAGCATAGGTCAACTTTAATACATAGTGCAATTAGGGTATCAAGATTAGAGGGAAGATCCCGAGAAATTAGTTCGTCCTTAATACGGTCGATTAGACCTTGCCAAAAAGTTGCGACCATCGCCTCGTTGTTCCATTTCAGCTCTGACGCTAAGGTCCGGAACTGGATGGCATATTGCCCGACAGACAAGTTGCCTTGACGCAGGTTCAGCAAGCTGGTGGCAGCAGAGGCTACTCTCCCAGGGTCATCGAAGACTCTCCTGAAAGTTTCAATAAAGGAGCCGGAGTTATTAAGAAGAGGGTCTCCATTCTCCCACAAAGGTGAAGCCCAGGCTAGTGCTTGACCACTCAGGAGGGAGATCATGAACACCACCTTCGTACGCTCTGAAGGAAATGCTCCTGCATTGCACTCGAACTGGATGGAGCACTGGTTCAAGAAACCCCTGCATCTCTTGGGATCTCCATCGTATTTTTCAGGCGTGGGGATACGCATGCCAGAAGTTGCAGTGGATACAGTAGCCACACTAGAGGACGCCACTGAGGAGGTGGTAATGGCTGGAGTAGCAGGCAGAGAGCCTTGTAAAGCATCGAAGCGTGTAGCGATACCTTGGACACATTGTAGGTGATGTGCTTGGGCTGCTTCTTGCTGTTCTACTCGCTGAGCCAAATGGATAAGAAGGTCCCGGGCTGAGGGTTCACCAGTTCCTTCGGTAGACATCGCCAGAGTTTACTGTCACGACTAGTATAGCGTACCTGCTATCGTTGGCACTACTCGGAGGAAGGTGCGGAGTCTAACGTGCCCCTGGTGTTCACCAGGGACCCCCGCAAGGAGGTATGGACTTAGCTGCAGGAAACACGCAGGTCGCGGTCCTTCCACGAGTCAGATAGCGAAGTACAAGAGGAATGTCAGACAGGCCGGGTCGGCAACGGTGCGGGCAATGCAGGTACACAAGGAGAATCCGAATGGGTAGTGAGTCAAGCCGGGTCGATAACGTTCTGGCAGCGAGGTACAAAAGGGAGATCCAAAAGGGTAGTAAAGGCAATCCGGGTCACAATGGTCACAGGCAAACGGCAATAAACTGGAGGCAGGAAAAGGTCAGGAAACATAATCACTGGAACGCTGGAGGACAGGAAAGGACCTGAAACTCTGGCACAGGAAGTGGGGTCAGAGAGGCTTAAATAGTGCTGCTAGCCAATGCCCTCAGCACTAGTAGTGCTGTCATACTCCAGCGCCGTAGCGCTAGTCATTCCTTAGCGCCGTAGCGCTATCTTCATGCAGCGTCCCGTTGCCTAGCAACGGGAACGCTTCCAAGTCCGTGGCTGGCCGGCGGAAGGGGAAGTGACGTGTCTGGTTGCCTAGCAACCAGACGCGCTATGCAGACGGGCGGGCGGCCGCCGGGCGGCGCCTGACACCGGGCATGTTAATCTCATGCTAATTAGGCCTTTTCATTTGTGAATGACCAACACATCCTTTAGCCTGAATGCACAAGAGGTGGTCGTCAGGATTCCTAACAAGAATACCACACAGACAAATGTAGAATGACTGAAGTAGTTTATTAAGGCAGAAATACCCAGGAAACCAATGGGTGCACATGGTATGTTTCAAACATCAGAGATGGCAGACGATACGGATGACAATAATAAGGTATAGGGTGATTAATGGCAATGGTTAGTCTACAGCAACAACAGGTTCCAGGATATGAAGGGTAGCATATGGCACAGGGAAACAGCCTAGGTGATGGTAGTGAAGCTGAGGTCTCTGGTTAGCGGGCAGGTGAGGTGATCTGCTGGCACAGGTAGCACGGAGATCCCTGTAATCTAGAAGCTTAGCAACGGAGACTCGAGGATGTGTGTAATATCAGTTGTGTGTGTGGAGATGGCGCTGGAGAGTACACAATGCAAGGGATAGAGCAGAAGCCAGATCGAGTTGTAAGTCTGGATGGTGAAACACAGCGAACACAAGTGAGTCCATGGGGACAGACAGCAGGCACCACGTACCTGAAGCTGAGAAGTTGGTATCTCAGCCAAAAGGCAGAGTCAAATACCAGGCAAAGGGTCAGTCCAGGCAGTGATATACATAGTGGGGGTCACAAGCAATATGGTCAATCCAGGCAGCAATCAGGGGTGGTCAGGTCACAGTGAGAGGTCAAATCCGTGCATTAGACTGGAGCAGAATATTCACAAGATTTACAGACAACAGCAGCAGCAAAGACAAATGATGAACTGCCTCAGATTACTGGGAGAGAACGCCTTATAAAGGCAGTGGAACAGGTGCAGGTGCTGATTAGGGAAAGTGGTTAACTCCTGCTAGTGAGTTGGATAGTTCAATAGTAGCACCTCAGGTGGTAAAGAGGTACTGCAAGCCTGATATAATGTCAAAATCCTAACATACCCTTTGCAAACAGGAGCTGCGAAAGGCAAAGCATTATCCCCATAGTAGATGCTGCATTGCTGCCGGAGGCAGCCCGTGACACTATCTCTCTAAGACACAGGATGCAAGTAATTTAGGAAAGCACAGTTTGATTTAAAGTTTAAGTCCTGAGGGTAAATGTGACAGGATGGACCGCCTATGCCACCCTGTCTGTTGTCACTGGGGACCGACTGTGCTTACTTTGCCACCGTTCCCTTACTTTATCCCAAATACGGCCCTCTGTCACAATAGGAGGAGCCTGTTGCCACCACTAGGTTCCTACACAGGCACCTATAACCGCTTCCTTCTGGGTATCTCTCGCTGCTAGTGTACCCCCTTGCTGGTATACCTGGACTGGTACACCTGACTTCTTGCCTTCAGATCAGGGTTGCTGTGGATGGTTCCCCTGCCTATCACACTGGCCAGAGCTGCAGGTAGCGGGCAGAGCATTGGTACTGGATGCTGGGTCCACTTCAGATCAACCAGAGAACGGATTAGATTTGGGTCTAATCTGTAGGTCACAGAAATTTACAGCAGGTAAGTAGTCGCCAAAGCAGGTTCTTGAAGCAAAAGATGGTTTATTAGCTCAAGTAGTCCTAACAAGGACAGGTCACACGCCAGTCTGTGGTACTAGCGATCTTTCCAGAAGTACAGATGGTACAAGAATGATACATTACATGCTCAAACAGCTCACTTTTTATACAGTTCTGACATAACTCCTGGCAGGGGGTGAGCCAGATCCAAGATGGTTCCGCAACATCTGAGCTATTTTTAGTATCAGGATACGATATATGTTTACACAAACATAGATTTAAATGTGATTCATACTTAACAAAACTTACACTGATTTAGGTAGGACATTGCCAAATTAGAGGCTCTGTCCTGCGCCAAATGGGTGTTCACTAGCCTGCCACTGGTGCGCAGAGTAACTATTAGCTGTTTTTAGGGCAGGGGAGGGGCTAGGTGGTGGCTTAGCGCTTCAGAAGCACTTGACATGACCCCGTAGATGTGACCACGCCCACATTGGACATGACCACGCCTCCTTTCAGTATTTGTCACGAGAAAGAGCTGCAATGGAGGTGATGACTGTAGAGACAGAATCGGTGTAACTCTCGACGGGGCTTTAGTTTGGTGTAGAAGAGGTCTCCTCCACTTGCACACTTTGTCCGGTATGCATCTATGGTGTAATCTTTTCTAAAATAAAAATAAAATACAAAAAAAAAGATCTGGAGGGACAGGCTTCAGTAAGAGCTCATGGGAACTGGGCAATGTTTGTGAAATCAAAATCATTAAGTTCTTGTCAGAATGAAAACATGAATCCAAGTTTTAAGTGTAACAACATCCGTCAATCTGCATCTAGGGACTAAGTTACAATTATTCACTATGACTGTCTTCCTACAAGATCTATCCAAGGGTTAACATTGACTTGAAGGATAGTTGGTGGTTTGGTGACCTCTAGTGGTGATTCTACATAACAGCCTGGTGTTACATTTTAAATTTGGATTGAGATGGTCGTGTGTTCTAGAACGGCTAAATAATGATATTGCCCCTCCAAGCCTGGGGCACTGTATAATTGAGGTGGCTGCACACTGTCCCCGCTTCACATGGCTCTGCTCGAAAAGAGAGAGGTAGGTGCACCTAACAGTAGTGCACGCAGCATTGCCCATGTATATTATGGGGATAGGAAGAGTTGGAGAGCAGCCAAGCACTGTCTAAAATTTCAGCCATGCCCCCATGCAGGCTGGTCACGCCCACTGGCGGCGTGGTGTGGAAACACCACTCTACAAGTCTTGCGTTTGCCCCTGCACTGTGTAATTCAAGATCAAAGTGCAGTGTAGATAATGAGAATATAGCCTCAGCACTAAGTATGTGTTGATATGACCTCTACCATGCCAAACTCTGACAGACTGGCAACCACAGATACGTTTTCGGTGTTTGAGGTAGGTAGACAGGGAGTTGGCTCAGGGTTAGCTGACACCTGGCAGTCTGTTGATTTATAGGGCCTGATCATGTTCATTTTGCGTAGCGTGAAACAGATCTGCACATGTCCAGAAACTGGCCTTATGCCAATGAACGGAATTGCAATTCATGTCCTCACGCAAATCACATGACTACAACGTGGGAGCTGGAACACGAGAGATTGGTGAAGAAAGGTTGGTCTGATACCGATGCAGCCGATTCAAGTCCTGTGTTTCTCTTAAGCCGCCTTTCAGCCATGTCATTCGCACCAGCTGCAGGGGACTGACCTATAGTGATGACTGACACAGCATCGTCTTTGAATTAACAAGTGCACATTTGCCACTAGGTAGCACAGAACTTGTGTATGTGAATAAGATTGTACTAGAGAAGACTATAGAAGCGCATTGTATGGACAGTACACATTGAAAGCCTCTTTATTTATGTAATGTAAAAAAAATCTATTTGAAAAGTAATATTTTATATAACTAGTATAATTACACTGATAAGTTAGTATTTTATTTCATTATGAATTATGTGCTCTGATGTGAACTTTTATTGTACATAATCTTGTGCATATACCGCAGTCTGTACAGTCTACATACAGCAAATAACATTTAGGCCGGCAGTATTTACACCCAGATCTGCTTGGATTTGAATGTGGTCGTATTACACATAAGTTCTGTGCTCTTTTTAAACTGCAATTTATGTGCAACTTGTGTTCAGACGTGAACCAGACCCATAATGTCAAAGACATGTTCATGTTGTTTACTTGCTTAATGCCCAGAGCAACCTGATTAAAATATAGTAAAATGTTATATAAATAAATGTAGCATAACACTTATTATGCAAATCATTGAATAATAACAGATCTACGGCCCTGGAGATCATCATCATCTGAAATGTAATTGCTGTTAATGTCGGAACATGGGATAAGACTCGGATTCAACTGGCTTTGTCGTGCGGAGATTGCTTCATGGGGAACCAACCATCATAAAATATATATAAAATGCAAAACTTCCTTAAGAAGCGAAATATTTAAAACCAACTGGACACTCACAGGTATCCTTGATTCTTATTTACCTGCTAGCAAGAATGGGCAGTATGCAGCGTGTAGCAGTGTCTCAGAGATGTATAATCACTCATTTCTCAAGAAACAAATTGATGAAAGACAAGAAGTAATACACGGAGACATGCTTCCTTATTGTGCATTACAGACTTGGAATTTACGTGTCACGACCTGCATCCTGCAGCTCCTGTCTGCAGGTACTTTGTTGGACCTTTGTATATATTTGTATCCTGCCTGTAGTACCTCTGTCCACCAAAGGGGCCACTGTGATACTTAGACTGCTCTTACCTGCCCCATTATTGCTGGAAGCTTAAACACCTGCCTCTGGCCTATATAAGCTGCCTGTCCCAAGCAACCTTGGCCAGATCATCTGCTGCATTTACCTGTGTTGCTGTTCCTTGGCTCCTGTTCTCTGAGTTCCCAGTACATCTATCTGCAGATCATCTCAGCCACTGTGTCTACTCCACTATCCTGTGGTAACGCTCTGCAGATTACTGCTGCCTGTTCTCTGAGTTCCCAGTACATCTATCTGCAGATCATCTCAGCCTCTGTGTCTACTCCACTATCCTGTGGTAACGCTCTGCAGATTACTGCTGCCTGTTCTCTGAATCTTCAGTGCCTTGCTCCGCAGACCGTCGCACCTTGTGTGCCATCTCCACTACTTGGTGGTAAAGTCCTGCGGACCACCGCATTCTGCATCCACTGTGTTCTTTAGCTATTTCTACCCTACCCTACCATACTACAACCTGAATCCTGTGTAACCGGTGTTAGTGGAAACCACTTAATTTCACTACATTCTCTCTGTGATTTTTATTGGGAATCCTGACATTACGTTTGCGTGTACGACACGTTCACCTGGATATTATATTATAGGTGGAGGACTTTCACATTCATACTTACTACTTTTTTATTTTCAAAACATAAACTGCCAGTGAGACAGATTTTAAGATAATTTATTATTAAAATTGAAATAATTGTGGACAATTATAATTAGTAATAGATATGGCTATGATCATTGTGTGTTTCTCTTTTTAACAGATGGATCAGAGACCATGAATAATTTTGAGATATTGTACAACCCAATTTCAGCTATGGATTTTTTTAACTTTAAATTTTTTATTACATTTTAAAGAATTTTGAATGGGTACAGAAAGGGAAAGGGAAGGTCAAAACAAAAATGAGGGAAGGAGGGGCTTAAAGGTCACCAACTAATCCACACGGGAGAACGATGTTCATGTACCGAGTGCAGGAAATGTTACCGGACAAAACCCAGCCTCGCCATACACATGAGAATTCACTAAGGAGATATCCTGTATTTTTGCCCAGAGTGCGGTAAAGGCTTTGTACAAAAGAGTCATTTGAAAAAACACCATAGTACTCTAAGCGAAGAAAAACCTTTTAATTGCCCAGAATGTGGGAGAGGTTATATACAGAAAAGTAATATGAAGCATCACATGAAAGTACATAAAAAGAGAGAGATCTATCCATGCTCTGAATGTGGGAAGTGTTACAAGCGTAAAGCCGATTATAAGTGGCGTATGCTGATCCACCTAGGAGAGAAATGATTGAGTTTTATGGAAGTTAGAGCTACAAGCTCTAAAATGCTAAAAATCATAAAAACTTCTCTTGGGCCTCATCTACACCTGCGTATTCTCCCCATGCAAATCCCCTGGGGTATATTCTAAGGCAAGTACCACCAACAGGGCATGTTTTCTGGATTTCTGTCTGTGGAAACAGGCGGGATAATTACTGACCCAGCAAAGTAGATTAAGTCACCTGTGCATGATTAAAGATATCCTGAAAACATGAAGAGGAATAAAGAGAGACATTGGTCAGCTTTTGACCATGAAACACAGCACCTAATGCTCCACTAGAGGAGGTGACAGAGCTGATTGTGTCCTGCTTTGTGGGGGCCCTGATTTCATCCGGGATCTCAGTACCAAACTGGATGGAGGGTCCACAGTGAAGTAAGGGACAGCAACAGCGATGGGGAGGTATTCAACAGTACTAGTTAAACTAGTTACAGTACTAGCGGATTCTGGGAATCTCCCGAGAGCACAAGTGTAGTAAACTGAGTCACCGTAACTTAATAAATTCTCCTGTGGTCCTGTGACCCCTCCGAGTCAGTGGGGTGTGTTTATTAACATTTATATAGCACCAGCATTTTATAATTGGGATCAAACACTGGAATTAAACGAGACTTGGTATTAACAAAGTGGTAAGAGGATGCGGCTTGCAAGCTTACACTGTACTGGACTTACATGAGAGTAATTGGCACATATTGGGCCAGCCAGTTTGTAACGGGGGAAAGAGTGCTTGGTGTTACTGCACAGCAATGTTGGTTTGGTAGTCTGAGAGTTTGAGTGTAGATGGCTGGTAACTTGGTAGAAAAGCCTAGGGAGGGTAATGAGGGTGGATTGGGAATTTGATAGGCTGAAGAGGTGAGTTTTCAGGGGAGATTTGGAGGCTGGGGAAAGTCTTGTACGAGGAAAGGAATTGCACAGAGTGGGTGCAGTCTGATAAAAGTCCTGTACCTAGGAATAGGAGCAGGTAATAAGAGGTGCAGATCTTGGGCAGCGCAAAGGGGTGTAGTTCAGGGAGAGTTTAAGGAGATGTATATTGGTGCAGTTTTGTTGATGGTTTTGTATGTTAGAAGTGTTTTATATTGTATTTGGCAGAACAAAGGCTACCAATGTAGGGACCGACAAAGTACGACTGCCCTTGTTGGTTCTGATTTATTGGCGACATATTCGGTTATTCTTTTGGGATTGTCTTTCTGCCTGTAGCTACTGGGATCCACTCCCTCTTACCGTCTGCCAGCAAAATTGTGACAAACCCCTGGACTGTGGGATCTGGGGTATAAATGAAAGGGTGTAACAGCAAGTCACATGTCAATGACATTTAATGAAAGGAAGACATTAGTCTGTGGATATGTAAAGTACATGTTTTACATGTCTGCGGTGCTCAGAAATCGAGGTACAGAAGTGTCAGTAATCCGGTTCTGCAGCAGGGATGACATCTGGCAATTTTGTCCATAATTAACTATTCATAGGATCCCTGCCCACTATACTGAGAAAATAAGTTTTAAATAAAAAGTCTCAGAATCCTCCTCTCCCCTATTAATAACTACATATCCCAGAATCCTCCTCTCCTCTATAATAACTACATATCCCAGAATCCTCCTCTCCCCTATCAATAACTACATATCCCAGAATCCTCCTCTTCTCTATAATAACTACATATCCCAGAATCCTCCTCTCCCCTATTTAATAACTACATATCCCAGAATCCTCCTCTTCTCTATCAATAACTACATATCCCAGAACCCTCCTCTTCTATATCAATAACTACATATCCCAGAATCCTCCTCTCCTCTATAATAACTACATATCCCAGAATCCTCCTCTCCTCTAATAATAACTACATATCCCAGAATCCTCCTCTTCTCTATCAATAACTACATATCCCAGAATCCTCCTCTTCTCTATCAATAACTACATATCCCAGAATCCTCCTCTTCTCTATCAATAACTACATATCCCAGAATCCTCCTCTCCTCTATAATAACTACATATCCCAGAATCCTCCTCTTCTATATCAATAACTACATATCCCAGAATCCTCCTCTCCTCTAATAATAACTACATATCCCAGAATCCTCCTCTTCTATATCAATAACTACATATCCCAGAATCCTCCTCTTCTATATCAATAACTACATATCCCAGAATCCTCCTCTTCTATATCAATAACTACATATCCCAGAATCCTCCTCTTCTATATCAATAACTACATATCCCAGAATCCTCCTCTCCTCTATAATAACTACATATCCCAGATTCCTCCTCTCCTCTATAATAACTACATATCCCAGAATCCTCCTCTCCTATATCAATAACTACATATCCCAGAATCCTCCTCTCCTCTATCAATAACTACATATCCCAGAATCCTCCTCTCCTATATCAATAACTACATATCCCAGAATCCTCCTCTTCTATATATATATAACTACATATCCCAGAATCCTCCTCTCCTCTAATAATAACTACATATCCCAGAATCCTCCTCTCCTATATCAATAACTACATATCCCAGAATCCTCCTCTTCTATATCAATAACTACATATCCCAGAATCCTCCTCTCCTCTAATAATAACTACATATCCCAGAATCCTCCTCTCCTCTATCAATAACTACATATCCCAGAATCCTCCTCTTCTATATCAATAACTACATATCCCAGAATCCTCCTCTTCTCTATCAATAACTACATATCCCAGAATCCTCCTCTTCTCTATAAATAACTACATATCCCAGAATCCTCCTCTTCTCTATCAATAACTACATATCCCAGAATCCTCCTCTTCTATATCAATAACTACATATCCCAGAATCCTCCTCTCCTCTATCAATAACTACATATCCCAGAATCCTCCTCTTCTCTATCAATAACTACATATCCCAGAATCCTCCTCTATAATAACTACATATCCCAGAATCCTCCTCTTCTCTATCAATAACTACATATCCCAGAATCCTCCTCTCCTCTATCAATAACTACATATCCCAGAATCCTCCTCTCCTATATCAATAACTACATATCCCAGAATCCTCCTCTTCTATATCAATAACTACATATCCCAGAATCCTCCTCTCCTCTAATAATAACTACATATCCCAGAATCCTCCTCTCCTATATCAATAACTACATATCCCAGAATCCTCCTCTCCTCTATCAATAACTACATATCCCAGAATCCTCCTCTCCTATATCAATAACTACATATCCCAGAATCCTCCTCTTCTATATCAATAACTACATATCCCAGAATCCTCCTCTCCTCTAATAATAACTACATATCCCAGAATCCTCCTCTCCTATATCAATAACTACATATCCCAGAATCCTCCTCTTCTCTATCAATAACTACATATCCCAGAATCCTCCTCTTCTCTATAAATAACTACATATCCCAGAATCCTCCTCTTCTCTATCAATAACTACATATCCCAGAATCCTCCTCTCCTATATCAATAACTACATATCCCAGAATCCTCCTCTTCTCTATCAATAACTACATATCCCAGAATCCTCCTCTTCTCTATCAATAACTACATATCCCAGAATCCTCCTCTATAATAACTACATATCCCAGAATCCTCCTCTCCTCTAATAATAACTACATATCCCAGAATCCTCCTCTCCTATATCAATAACTACATATCCCAGAATCCTCCTCTTCTCTATCAATAACTACATATCCCAGAATCCTCCTCTATAATAACTACATATCCCAGAATCCTCCTCTCCTCTAATAATAACTACATATCCCAGAATCCTCCTCTCCTATATCAATAACTACATATCCCAGAATCCTCCTCTTCTATATCAATAACTACATATCCCAGAATCCTCCTCTTCTCTATCAATAACTACATATCCCAGAATCCTCCTCTCCCCTATCAATAACTACATATCCCAGAATCCTCCTCTCCTCTAATAATAACTACATATCCCAGAATCCTCCTCTTCTCTATCAATAACTACATATCCCAGAATCCTCCTCTCCTATATCAATAACTACATATCCCAGAATCCTCCTCTCCTATATTAATAACTACATATCCCAGAATCCTCCTCTTCT
This sequence comes from Mixophyes australis, assembly GCA_036250195.1. Lineage (NCBI taxonomy): Eukaryota > Metazoa > Chordata > Amphibia > Anura > Limnodynastidae > Mixophyes > Mixophyes australis. The sequence goes on from JAVHZZ010000006.1 coordinate 243,556,401, forward strand.
ATATCAATAACTACATATCCCAGAATCCTCTTCTCCTCTATCAATAACTACATATCCCAGAATCCTCCTCTTCTCTATCAATAACTACATATCCCAGAATCCTCCTCTCCTATATCAATAACTACATATCCCAGAATCCTCCTCTTCTCTATCAATAACTACATATCCCAGAATCCTCCTCTTCTCTATCAATAACTACATATCCCAGAACCCTCCTCTTCTCTATCAATAACTACATATCCCAGAATCCTCCTCTTCGCTATCAATAACTACATATCCCAGAATCCTCCTCTTCTCTATCAATAACTACATATCCCAGAATCCTCCTCTTCTCTATCAATAACTACATATCCCAGAATCCTCCTCTTCTATATCAATAACTACATATCCCAGAATCCTCCTCTTCTCTATCAATAACTACATATCCCAGAATCCTCCTCTCCTCTATAATAACTACATATCCCAGAATCCTCCTCTTCTCTATCAATAACTACATATCCCAGAATCCTCCTCTTCTCTATCAATAACTACATATCCCAGAACCCTCCTCTTCTCTATCAATAACTACATATCCCAGAATCCTCCTCTATAATAACTACATATCCCAGAATCCTCCTCTTCTCTATCAATAACTACATATCCCAGAATCCTCCTCTCCCCTATCAATAACTACATATCCCAGAATCCTCCTCTTCTCTATCAATAACTACATATCCCAGAATCCTCCTCTCCTCTATCAATAACTACATATCCCAGAATCCTCCTCTTCTATATAAATAACTACATATCCCAGAATCCTCCTCTTCTCTATCAATAACTACATATCCCAGAATCCTCCTCTCCTATATCAATAACTACATATCCCAGAATCCTCCTCTTCTCTATCAATAACTACATATCCCAGAATCCTCCTCTTCTCTATCAATAACTACATATCCCAGAATCCTCCTCTCCCCTATCAATAACTACATATCCCAGAATCCTCCTCTCCTCTATAATAACTACATATCCCAGAATCCTCCTCCCCTATTAGAACCCGTGTACATACCCCAGAAGTGGAACGCGGAAACCGGAAGTTGGGTGAAACGCAGAACCCGGAAGTGTTGTGGACCGCATAACCCGGAAGTGTTGTAGACCGCAGAACCCGGAAGTGCTGTGGAACGCAGAACCCGGAAGTGGGTAGAACACAGGCAGTGTAACAGCACATACTCCATTTCCGGTGAGGGCAGAGACAGAGGTTAGTTCTCTCTGTGTGGAATACATCACATTATCATACTGCCCTCTTATACTGGTCTGTAATACACAAGTGCCCAGCAGGGGGCAGTGTCAGCTGATATATGGGGTGTGGAGGCTCCACTAAGATGAGAGGGGGGTCTCCTGTATCAGACTGAGATGTGGGGGGTCTCCTGTATCAGACTGAGATGTGGGTGGTCTCCTGTATCAGACTGAGATGTGGGTGGTCTCCTGTATCAGACTGAGATGTGGGAGGTCTCCTGTATCAGACTGAGATGTGGGGGGTCTCCTGTATCAGACTGAGATGTGGGGGGTCTCCTGTATCAGACTGAGATGTGGGGGGTCTCCTGTATCAGACTGAGATGTGGGGGGGGGTCTCCTGTATCAGACTGAGATGTGGGGGAGGGGGGTCTCCTGTGTCAGACTGAGATGTGGGGGAGGGGGGTCTCCTGTGTCAGACTGAGATGTGGGGGGGGGGTCTCCTGTATCAGACTGAGATGTGGGGGGGGGGGGGGGTCTCCTTATCAGACTGAGATGTGGGGGAGTCTCCTGTATCAGACTGAGATGTGGGAGGTCTCCTGTATCAGACTGAGATGTGGGTGGTCTCCTGTATCAGACTGAGATGTGGGAGGGTCTCCTGTGTCAGACTTAGATGTGGGAGGGTCTCCTGTGTCAGACTTAGATGTGGGGGGGTCTCCTGTATCAGACTGAGATGTGGGGGGGTCTCCTGTATCAGACTGAGATGTGGGGGGGTCTCCTGTATCAGACTGAGATGTGGGTGGTCTCCTGTATCAGACTGAGATGTGGGGGGGGGGGGGGGTCTCCTGTATCAGACTGAGATGTGGGGGAGGGGGGTCTCCTGTGTCAGACTGAGATGTGGGGGAGGGGGGTCTCCTGTGTCAGACTGAGATGTGGGGGGGGGGGTCTCCTGTATCAGACTGAGATGTGGGGGGGGGGGGGGTCTCCTGTGTCAGACTGAGATGTGGGGGGGGGGGGGGGTCTCCTGTATCAGACTGAGATGTGGGGGGGGGGTCTCCTGTATCAGACTGAGATGTGGGGGGGGGGTCTCCTGTATCAGACTGAGATGTGGGTGGTCTCCTGTATCAGACTGAGATGTGGGGGGTCTCCTGTATCAGATTGAGATGTGGGGGGTCTCCTGTATCAGACTGAGATGTGGGTGGTCTCCTGTATCAGACTGAGATGTGGGTGGTCTCCTGTATCAGACTGAGATGTCGTGTTCTCTACTATTGATAAAATTGGGGACTCAAGGTTGAGAATGAGATGGACTTACAGGACTTAAAGGATCTGCTAGTATTGTCTTGGTGCCGGATACCACAGAGATGCCTTCTCTTGTGGAGTAAATGCCTCGACGGGTCACAGCTGTTTTGGTGGCACGACAGCGACCTACACAATATTAGGCAGATGGTTTTAATGTTGTGGCTACCAGGTGTATATATATATATATAATGTAGGTGACTGGGATGTGATAGTGTTACAGTGATGGCAGTAGGATAAGAGGCGGTATGACATACCCCAGTATACCCCCCACATCCACCACTGTGTATATATATATATAATGTAGGTGACTGGGATGTGATAGTGTTACAGTGATGGCAGTAGGATAAGAGGCGGTATGACATACCCAGTATACACCCCACATCCACCACTGTGTATATATATATATATATATAATGTAGGTGACCGGGATGTGATAGTGTTACAGTGATGGCAGTAGGATAAGAGGCGGTATGACATACCCTGTATACACCCCACATCCACCACTGTGTGTATATATATATATATAATGTAGGTGACTGGGATGTGATAGTGTTACAGTGATGGCAGTAGGATAAGAGGTGGTATGACATACCCCGTATACCCCCCACATCCACCACTGTGTGTATATATATATATATATAATGTAGGTGACTGGGATGTGATAGTGTTACAGTGATGGCAGTAGGATAAGAGGTGGTATGACATACCCCAGTATACACCCCACATCCACCACTGTGTATATATATATATATAATGTAGGTGACTGGGATGTGATAGTGTTACAGTGATGGCAGTAGGATAAGAGGTGGTATGACATACCCCGTATACCCCCCACATCCACCACTGTGTGTATATATATATATATAATGTAGGTGACTGGGATGTGATAGTGTTACAGTGATGGCAGTAGGATAAGAGGCGGTATGACATACCCCAGTATACACCCCACATCCACCACTGTGTATATATATATATATATAATGTAGGTGACTGGGATGTGATAGTGTTACAGTGATGGCAGTAGGATAAGAGGAGGTATGACATACCCCAGTATACACCCCACATCCACCACTGTGTATATATATATATATAATGTAGGTGACTGGGATGTGATAGTGTTACAGTGATGGCAGTAGGATAAGAGGTGGTATGACATACCCTGTATACACCCCACATCCACCACTGTGTGTATATATATATATAATGTAGGTGACTGGGATGTGATAGTGTTACAGTGATGGCAGTAGGATAAGAGGCGGTATGACATACCCCGTATACCCCCCACATCCACCACTGTGTGTATATATATATATATAATGTAAGTGATTGGGATGTGATAGTGTTACAGTGATGGCAGTAGGATAAGAGGCGGTATGACATACCCCAGTATACCCCCCACATCCACCACTGTGTATATATATATATATAATGTAGGTGACTGGGATGTGATAGTGTTACAGTGATGGCAGTAGGATAAGAGGCGGTATGACATACCCCAGTATACACCCCACATCCACCACTGTGTATATATATATATATATATAATGTAGGTGACTGGGATGTGATAGTGTTACAGTGATGGCAGTAGGATAAGAGGTGGTATGACATACCCCAGTATACCCCCCACATCCACCACTGTGTGTATATATATATATATAATGTAGGTGACTGGGATGTGATAGTGTTACAGTGATGGCAGTAGGATAAGAGGTGGTATGACATACCCCGTATACACCCCACATCCACCACTGTGTATATATATATATATATAATGTAGGTGACTGGGATGTGATAGTGTTACAATGATGGCAGTAGGATAAGAGGCGGTATGACATACCCCAGTATACCCCCCACATCCACCACTGTGTATATATATATATATATAATGTAGATGACTGGGATGTGATAGTGTTACAGTGATGGCAGTAGGATAAGAGGCGGTATGACATACCCCAGTATACCCCCCACATCCACCACTGTGTGTATATATATATATATATAATGTAGGTGACTGGGATGTGATAGTGTTACAGTGATGGCAGTAGGATAAGAGGTGGTATGACATACCCCGTATACACCCCACATCCACCACTGTGTATATATATATATAATGTAGGTGACTGGGATGTGATAGTGTTACAATGATGGCAGTAGGATAAGAGGCGGTATGACATACCCCAGTATACCCCCCACATCCACCACTGTGTATATATATATATATATATATATAATGTAGGTGACTGGGATGTGATAGTGTTACAGTGATGGCAGTAGGATAAGAGGCGGTATGACATACCCCAGTATACCCCCCACATCCACCACTGTGTGTGTATATATATATATATAATGTAGGTGACTGGGATGTGATAGTGTTACAGTGATGGCAGTAGGATAAGAGGTGGTATGACATACCCCAGTATACCCCCCACATCCACCACTGTGTGTGTATATATATATATATAATGTAGGTGACTGGGATGTGATAGTGTTACAGTGATGGCAGTAGGATAAGAGGCGGTATGACATACCCCAGTATACACCCCACATCCACCACTGTGTATATATATATATATATAATGTAGGTGACTGGGATGTGATAGTGTTACAGTGATGGCAGTAGGATAAGAGGCGGTATGACATACCCCAGTATACCCCCCACATCCACCACTGTGTGTGTATATATATATATAATGTAGGTGACTGGGATGTGATAGTGTTATAGTGATGGCAGTAGGATAAGAGGAGGTATGACATACCCCGTATACCCCCCACATCCACCACTGTGTATATATATATATATAATGTAGGTGACTGGGATGTGATAGTGTTACAGTGATGGCAGTAGGATAAGAGGAGGTATGACATACCCCAGTATACCCCCCACATCCACCACTGTGTATATATATATATATATATAATGTAGGTGACTGGGATGTGATAGTGTTACAGTGATGGCAGTAGGATAAGAGGTGGTATGACATACCCCAGTATACACCCCACATCCACCACTGTGTATATATATATATATATAATGTAGGTGACTGGGATGTGATAGTGTTACAGTGATGGCAGTAGGATAAGAGGCGGTATGACATACCCCAGTATACCCCCCACATCCACCACTGTGTGTATATATATATATATAATGTAGGTGACTGGGATGTGATAGTGTTACAGTGATGGCAGTAGGATAAGAGGCGGTATGACATACCCCAGTATACCCCCCACATCCACCACTGTGTGTATATATATATATATAATGTAGGTGACTGGGATGTGATAGTGTTACAGTGGTGGCAGTAAGATAAGAGGCAGTAATCACTATAAACCAGCTGACTTCAGTCACTGGTGGTTCTATCAAACACATTTTTAGGAACATTTCCACACTCCACTTATATAGGATATGAATATATTGACTGAAGTCAGTGACAGCGATCGGTGAGCAACTTTAACATTTTTGCTTTATATGCGTGTGCAGAGTGTTCCTGACATCTGGTCTCAGTTTAGAGCTGTAATTTAGTTTGTTTCGTGTGATTTGTCTCTACAGTCTTCCCTCTGTTGTGCAGAATGTTATAGTCTCCACACACAGGGGCCACATCAACAGAGATCCTGATGTTTATCTTCCGGTCTGAGTAGCCAGATTATTTCCAGCGTAATTGTGGTCTGTTCATGTGGACGTCTATCTACTGACTGTTCTTTCTCTCATACCAGATAATGGTCCCAATGCTGCATTATTGAGCCAAATACCCGATCTCGAATGTGGGGAATGTCCACCCGGCCTCATTAAGACTGATGGAGAAATCGGAGGTCTTATTAAAAGATAAAAGATATATTTGTATAGGACAAATATAGACATTTCTCCATGTCATTCTGTTCCACTTTAGAGAGGTAGCAACGTTAAGTTTGTAATGTCTGCTGGTCCTTGAATTTTAATGCTCTCTGCTTAACTTAAGAAGTTGGCGGTTATAGTAAACCCTACATCTACACAGTACGTTAGTTATGTTGGGTGTATGTGTCTCTAATCTGATTGTCTTGTACTGATTGTTATAGGATGGCTACTGTGATTGTTCTTGACTGACAAGAATATTATTATTAGAACAGGTTATACCTGAAAGATGAAAACCTAACGTGAATCATACGAACGCAGCGACCAAACTGTGCAAATGAGGATGAACAAGGAGAGGAATGAGGTGACTGAGAGGATATTAAATCTCACCCTGGAGATCGTCTGCCTGCTGACTGGAGAGGTGAGTAACCCTGTGACATCACTGTTATCTGTAGTAATATAACAGGGATATGACTGGAGAGGTGAGGGAGTCTGTGACATCACTGTTATCTGTAGTAATATAACAGGATATGACTGGAGAGGTGAGGGAGTCTGTGACATCACTGTTATCTGTAGTAATATAACAGGGATATGACTGGAGAGGTGAGGGAGTCTGTGACATCACTGTTATCTGTAGTAATATAACAGGGATATGACTGGAGAGGTGAGGGAGTCTGTGACATCACTGTTATCTGTAGTAATATAACAGGGATATGACTGGAGAGGTGAGGGAGTCTGTGACATCACTGTTATCTGTAGTAATATAACAGGATATGACTGGAGAGGTGAGGGAGTCTGTGACATCACTGTTATCTGTAGTAATATAACAGGATATGACTGGAGAGGTGAGGGAGTCTGTGACATCACTCTTATCTGTAGTAATATAACAGGATATGACTGGAGAGGTGAGTAACCCTGTGACATCACTGTTATCTGTAGTAATATAACAGGATATGACTGGAGAGGTGAGGGAGTCTGTGACATCACTCTTATCTGTAGTAATATAACAGGATATGACTGGAGAGGTGAGGGAGTCTGTGACATCACTGTTATCTGTAGTAATATAACAGGATATGACTGGAGAGGTGAAGGAGTCTGTGATATCACTGTTATCTGTAGTAATATAACAGGATATGACTGGAGAGGTGAGGGAGTCTGTGACATCACTGTTATCTGTAGTAATATAACAAGGATATGACTGGAGAGGTGAGGGAGTCTGTGACATCACTGTTATCTGTAGTAATATAACAGGATATGACTGGAGAGGTGAGGGAGTCTGTGACATCACTGTTATCTGTAGTAATATAACAGGATATGACTGGAGAGGTGAGGGAGTCTGTGACATCACTGTTATCTGTAGTAATATAACAGGGATATGACTGGAGAGGTGAGGGAGTCTGTGACATCACTGTTATCTGTAGTAATATAACAGGATATGACTGGAGAGGTGAGGGAGTCTGTGACATCACTGTTATCTGTAGTAATATAACAGGATATGACTGGAGAGGTGAGGGAGTCTGTGACATCACTGTTATCTGTAGTAATATAACAGGATATGACTGGAGAGGTGAGGGGGTCTGTGACATCACTGTTATCTGTAGTAATATAACAGGATATGACTGGAGAGGTGAAGGAGTCTGTGACATCACTGTTATCTGTAGTAATATAACAAGGATATGACTGGAGAGGTGAGGGAGTCTGTGACATCACTGTTATCTGTAGTAATATAACAGGGATATGACTGGAGAGGTGAAGGAGTCTGTGACATCACTGTTATCTGTAGTAATATAACAGGGATATGACTGGAGAGGTGAGGGAGTCTGTGACATCACTGTTATCTGTCGTAATATAACAGGGATATGACTGGAGAGGTGAGGGAGTCTGTGACATCACTGTTATCTGTAGTAATATAACAGGGATATGACTGGAGAGGTGAGGGAGTCTTTGATATCACTGTTCTCTGTAGTAATATAACAGTGATATGACTGGAGGGGTGAGGGAGTCTGTGATATCACTGTTATCTGTAGTAATATAACAGGGATATGACTGGAGAGGTGAGGGAGTCTGTGACATCACTGTTATCTGTAGTAATATAACAGGGATATGACTGGAGAGGTGAGGGAGTCTGTGATATCACTGTTATCTGTAGTAATATAACAGGGATATGACTGGAGAGGTGAGGGAGTCTGTGATATCACTGTTATCTGTAGTAATATAACAGTGATATGACTGGAGGGGTGAGGGAGTCTGTGATATCACTGTTATCTGTAGTAATATAACAGGATATGACTGGAGAGGCGAGGGAGTCTGTGACATCACTGTTATCTGTAGTAATATAACAGGATATGACTGGAGAGGTGAGGGAGTCTGTGACATCACTGTTATCTGTAGTAATATAACAGGGATATGACTGGAGGGGTGAGGGAGTCTGTGACATCACTGTTATCTGTAGTAATATAACAAGGATATGACTGGAGAGGTGAGGGAGTCTGTGATATCACTGTTATCTGTAGTAATATAACAGGGATATGACTGGAGAGGTGGGGGAGTCTGTGACATCACTGTTATCTGTAGTAATATAACAGGATATGACTGGAGGGGTGAGGGAGTCTGTGACATCACTGTTATCTGTAGTAATATAACAAGGATATGACTGGAGAGGTGAGGGAGTCTGTGACATCACTGTTATCTGTAGTAATATAACAAGGATATGACTGGAGAGGTGAGGGAGTCTGTGATATCACTGTTATCAGTAGTAATATAACAGGGATATGACTGGAGAGGTGAAGGAGTCTGTGACATCACTGTTATCTGTAGTAATATAACAAGGATATGACTGGAGAGGTGAGGGAGTCTGTGACATCACTGTTATCTGTAGTAATATAACAGGGATATGACTGGAGAGGTGAGGGAGTCTGTGATATCACTGTTATCTGTAGTAATATAACAGGGATATGACTGGAGAGGTGAGGGAGTCTGTGATATCACTGTTATCTGTAGTAATATAACAAGGATATGACTGGAGAGGTGAGGGAGTCTGTGACATCACTGTTATCTGTAGTAATATAACAGGGATATGACTGGAGAGGTGAGGGAGTCTGTGATATCACTGTTATCTGTAGTAATATAACAGGGATATGACTGGAGAGGTGAAGGAGTCTGTGACATCACTGTTATCTGTAGTAATATAACAAGGATATGACTGGAGAGGTGAGGGAGTCTGTGACATCACTGTTATCTGTAGTAATATAACAGGGATATGACTGGAGAGGTGAGGGAGTCTGTGATATCACTGTTATCTGTAGTAATATAACAGGGATATGACTGGAGAGGTGAAGGAGTCTGTGACATCACTGTTATCTGTAGTAATATAACAAGGATATGACTGGAGAGGTGAGGGAGTCTGTGACATCACTGTTATCTGTAGTAATATAACAGTATATGACTGGAGAGGTGAGGGAGTCTGTGATATCACTGTTATCTGTAGTAATATAACAGGGATATGACTGGAGAGGTGAGGAAGTCTGTGACATCACTGTTATCTGTAGTAATATAACAGGATATGACTGGAGAGGTGAGGGAGTCTGTGACATCACTGTTATCTGTAGTAATATAACAAGGATATGACTGGAGAGGTGAGGGAGTCTGTGACATCACTGTTATCTGTAGTAATATAACAGGATATGACTGGAGAGGTGAGGGAGTCTGTGACATCACTGTTATCTGTAGTAATATAACAGGATATGACTGGAGAGGTGAGGGAGTCTGTGACATCACTGTTATCTGTAGTAATATAACAGGATATGACTGGAGAGGTGGGGGAGTCTGTGACATCACTGTTATCTGTAGTAATATAACAGGATATGACTGGAGAGGTGAGGGAGTCTGTGACATCACTGTTATCTGTAGTAATATAACAGGATATGACTGGAGAGGTGAGGGAGTCTGTGACATCACTGTTATCTGTAGTAATATAACAGGATATGACTGGAGAGGTGAGGGGGTCTGTGACATCACTGTTATCTGTAGTAATATAACAGGATATGACTGGAGAGGTGAGGGGGTCTGTGACATCACTGTTATCTGTAGTAATATAACAGGGATATGACTGGAGAGGTGAAGGAGTCTGTGACATCACTGTTATCTGTAGTAATATAACAAGGATATGACTGGAGAGGTGAGGGAGTCTGTGACATCACTGTTATCTGTAGTAATATAACAGGGATATGACTGGAGAGGTGAGGGAGTCTGTGACATCACTGTTATCTGTAGTAATATAACAGGATATGACTGGAGGGGTGAGGGAGTCTGTGACATCACTGTTATCTGTAGTAATATAACAAGGATATGACTGGAGAGGTGAGGGAGTCTGTGATATCACTGTTATCTGTAGTAATATAACAGGGATATGACTGGAGAGGTGAAGGAGTCTGTGACATCACTGTTATCTGTAGTAATATAACAAGGATATGACTGGAGAGGTGAGGGAGTCTGTGACATCACTGTTATCTGTAGTAATATAACAGGGATATGACTGGAGAGGTGAGGGAGTCTGTGATATCACTGTTATCTGTAGTAATATAACAGGGATATGACTGGAGAGGTGAGGGAGTCTGTGACATCACTGTTATCTGTAGTAATATAACAGGATATGACTGGAGGGGTGAGGGAGTCTGTGACATCACTGTTATCTGTAGTAATATAACAAGGATATGACTGGAGAGGTGAGGGAGTCTGTGACATCACTGTTATCTGTAGTAATATAACAGGATATAACTGGAGAGGTGAGGGAGTCTGTGATATCACTGTTATCTGTAGTAATATAACAGGGATATGACTGGAGAGGTGAAGGAGTCTGTGACATCACTGTTATCTGTAGTAATATAACAAGGATATGACTGGAGGGGTGAGGGAGTCTGTGACATCACTGTTATCTGTAGTAATATAACAGGGATATGACTGGAGAGGCGAGGGAGTCTGTGACATCACTGTTATCTGTAGTAATATAACAGGGATATGACTGGAGAGGCGAGGGAGTCTGTGACATCACTGTTATCTGTAGTAATATAACAGGGATATGACTGGAGAGGTGAGGGAGTCTGTGACATCACTGTTATCTGTAGTAATATAACAGGATATGACTGGAGGGGTGAGGGAGTCTGTGACATCACTGTTATCTGTAGTAATATAACAGGATATGACTAAAGAGGTGAGGGAGTCTGTGATATCACTGTTATCTGTAGTTATATAACAGGGATATGACTGGAGAGGTGAGGGAGTCTGTGACATCACTGTTATCTGTAGTAATATAACAGGATATGACTGGAGAGGTGAGGGAGTCTGTGACATCACTGTTATCTGTAGTAATATAACAAGGATATGACTGGAGAGGTGAGGGAGTCTGTGACATCACTGTTATCTGTAGTAATATAACAGGATATGACTGGAGAGGTGAGGGAGTCTGTGACATCACTGTTATCTGTAGTAATATAACAGGATATGACTGGAGAGGTGAGGGAGTCTGTGACATCACTGTTATCTGTAGTAATATAACAGGGATATGACTGGAGAGGTGAGGGAGTCTGTGACATCACTGTTATCTGTAGTAATATAACAGGGATATGACTGGAGAGGTGAGGGAGTCTGTGACATCACTGTTATCTGTAGTAATATAACAGGGATATGACTGGAGAGGTGAGGGAGTCTGTGATATCACTGTTATCTGTAGTAATATAACAGGATATGACTGGAGAGGTGAGGGAGTCTGTGACATCACTGGTATCTGTAGTAATATAACAGGGATATGACTGGAGAGGTGAGGGAGTCTGTGACATCACTGTTATCTGTAGTAATATAACAGGATATGACTGGAGAGGTGAGGGGGTCTGTGACATCACTGTTATCTGTAGTAATATAACAGGGATATGACTGGAGAGGTGAAGGAGTCTGTGACATCACTGTTATCTGTAGTAATGTAACAAGGATATGACTGGAGAGGTGAGGGAGTCTGTGACATCACTGTTATCTGTAGTAATATAACAAGGATATGACTGGAGAGGTGAAGGAGTCTGTGACATCACTGTTATCTGTAGTAATATAACAAGGATATGACTGGAGAGGTGAGGGAGTCTGTGACATCACTGTTATCTGTAGTAATATAACAGGGATATGACTGGAGAGGTGAGGGAGTCTGTGACATCACTGTTATCTGTAGTAATATAACAGGATATGACTGGAGAGGTGAGGGAGTCTGTGACATCACTGTTATCTGTAGTAATATAACAAGGATATGACTGGAGAGGTGAGGGAGTCTGTGACATCACTGTTATCTGTAGTAATATAACAGGATATGACTGGAGAGGTGAGGGAGTCTGTGACATCACTGTTATCTGTAGTAATATAACAGGATATGACTGGAGAGGTGAGGGAGTCTGTGACATCACTGTTATCTGTAGTAATATAACAGGGATATGACTGGAGAGGTGAGGGAGTCTGTGACATCACTGTTATCTGTAGTAATATAACAGGGATATGACTGGAGAGGTGAGGGAGTCTGTGACATCACTGTTATCTGTAGTAATATAACAGGATATGACTGGAGAGGTGAGGGGGTCTGTGACATCACTGTTATCTGTAGTAATATAACAGGGATATGACTGGAGAGGTGAAGGGAGTCTGTGACATCACTGTTATCTGTAGTAATATAACAAGGATATGACTGGAGAGGTGAGGGAGTCTGTGACATCACTGTTATCTGTAGTAATATAACAAGGATATGACTGGAGAGGTGAGGGAGTCTGTGATATCACTGTTATCTGTAGTAATATAACAAGGATATGACTGGAGAGGTGAGGGAGTCTGTGACATCACTGTTATCTGTAGTAATATAACAAGGATATGACTGGAGAGGTGAGGGAGTCTGTGACATCACTGTTATCTGTAGTAATATAACAAGGATATGACTGGAGAGGTGAGGGAGTCTGTGATATCACTGTTATCTGTAGTAATATAACAGGGATATGAATGGAGAGGTGAAGGAGTCTGTGACATCACTGTTATCTGTAGTAATATAACAAGGATATGACTGGAGAGGTGAGGGAGTCTGTGACATCACTGTTATCTGTAGTAATATAACAGGGATATGACTGGAGAGGTGAGGGAGTCTGTGATATCACTGTTATCTGTAGTAATATAACAAGGATATGACTGGAGAGGTGAGGGAGTCTGTGACATCACTGGTATCTGTAGTAATATAACAGGGATATGACTGGAGAGGTGAGGGAGTCTGTGACATCACTGTTATCTGTAGTAATATAACAGGATATGACTGGAGAGGTGAGGGGGTCTGTGACATCACTGTTATCTGTAGTAATATAACAGGGATATGACTGGAGAGGTGAGGGAGTCTGTGACATCACTGTTATCTGTAGTAATATAACAGGGATATGACTGGAGAGGTGAGGGAGTCTGTGACATCACTGGTATCTGTAGTAATATAACAAGGATATGACTGGAGAGGTGAGGGAGTCTGTGACATCACTGTTATCTGTAGTAATATAACAAGGATATGACTGGAGAGGTGAGGGAGTCTGTGACATCACTGTTATCTGTAGTAATATAACAGGGATATGACTGGAGAGGTGAGGGAGTCTGTGATATCACTGTTATCTGTAGTAATATAACAAGGATATGACTGGAGAGGTGAGGGAGTCTGTGATATAACTGTTATCTGTAGTAATATAACAGGGATATGACTGGAGAGGTGAGGGAGTCTGTGACATCACTGTTATCTGTAGTAATATAACAGGGATATGACTGGAGAGGTGAGGGAGTCTGTGACATCACTGTTATCTGTAGTAATATAACAGGGATATGACTGGAGAGGTGAGGGAGTCTGTGACATCACTGTTATCTGTAGTAATATAACAGGGATATGACTGGAGAGGTGAGGGAGTCTGTGACATCACTGTTATCTGTAGTAATATAACAGGGATATGACTGGAGAGGTGAGGGAGTCTGTGACATCACTGTTATCTGTAGTAATATAACAGGGATATGACTGGAGAGGTGAGGGAGTCTGTGACATCACTGTTATCTGTAGTAATATAACAGGATATGACTGGAGAGGTGAGGGAGTCTGTGACATCACTGTTATCTGTAGTAATATAACAAGGATATGACTGGAGAGGTGAGGGAGTCTGTGACATCACTGTTATCTGTAGTAATATAACAGGATATGACTGGAGAGGTGAGGGAGTCTGTGACATCACTGTTATCTGTAGTAATATAACAGGGATATGACTGGAGAGGTGAGGGAGTCTGTGACATCACTGTTATCTGTAGTAATATAACAGGGATATGACTGGAGAGGTGAGGGAGTCTGTGACATCACTGTTATCTGTAGTAATATAACAGGGATATGACTGGAGAGGTGAGGGAGTCTGTGACATCACTGTTATCTGTAGTAATATAACAGGGATATGACTGGAGAGGTGAGGGAGTCTGTGACATCACTGTTATCTGTAGTAATATAACAGGATATGACTGGAGAGGTGAGGGAGTCTGTGACATCACTGTTATCTGTAGTAATATAACAGGATATGACTGGAGAGGTGAGGGAGTCTGTGACATCACTGGTATCTGTAGTAATATAACAAGGATATGACTGGAGAGGTGAGGGAGTCTGTGACATCACTGTTATCTGTAGTAATATAACAGGATATGACTGGAGAGGTGAGGGGGTCTGTGACATCACTGTTATCTGTAGTAATATAACAGGATATGACTGGAGAGGTGAGGGGGTCTGTGACATCACTGTTATCTGTAGTAATATAACAGGATATGACTGGAGAGGTGAGGGAGTCTGTGACATCACTGTTATCTGTAGTAATATAACAGGGATATGACTGGAGAGGTGAAGGAGTCTGTGACATCACTGTTATCTGTAGTAATATAACAAAGATATGACTGGAGAGGTGAGGGAGTCTGTGACATCACTGTTATCTGTAGTAATATAACAAGGATATGACTGGAGAGGTGAGGGAGTCTGTGATATCACTGTTATCTGTAGTAATATAACAGGGATATGACTGGAGAGGTGAGGGAGTCTGTGACATCACTGTTATCTGTAGTAATATAACAGGATATGACTGGAGAGGGTGAGGGAGTCTGTGACATCACTGTTATCTGTAGTAATATAACAAGGATATGACTGGAGAGGTGAGGGAGTCTGTGACATCACTGTTATCTGTAGTAATATAACAAGGATATGACTGGAGAGGTGAGGGAGTCTGTGACATCACTGTTATCTGTAGTAATATAACAGGGATTTGACTGGAGAGGTGAAGGAGTCTGTGACATCACTGTTATCTGTAGTAATATAACAAGGATATGACTGGAGAGGTGAGGGAGTCTGTGACATCACTGTTATCTGTAGTAATATAACAGGGATATGACTGGAGAGGTGAGGGAGTCTGTGATATCACTGTTATCTGTAGTAATATAACAGGGATATGACTGGAGAGGTGAGGGAGTCTGTGACATCACTGTTATCTGTAGTAATATAACAGGGATATGACTGGAGAGGTGAGGGAGTCTGTGACATCACTGTTATCTGTAGTAATATAACAGGGATATGACTGGAGAGGTGAGGGAGTCTGTGACATCACTGTTATCTGTAGTAATATAACAGGATATGACTGGAGAGGTGAGGGAGTCTGTGACATCACTGGTATCTGTAGTAATATAACAAGGATATGACTGGAGAGGTGAGGGAGTCTGTGACATCACTGTTATCTGTAGTAATATAACAGGATATGACTGGAGAGGTGAGGGAGTCTGTGACATCACTGTTATCTGTAGTAATATAACAGGATATGACTGGAGAGGTGAGGGAGTCTGTGACATCACTGTTATCTGTAGTAATATAACAGGGATATGACTGGAGAGGTGAAGGGAGTCTGTGACATCACTGTTATCTGTAGTAATATAACAGGGATATGACTGGAGAGGTGAAGGGAGTCTGTGACATCACTGTTATCTGTAGTAATATAACAAGGATATGACTGGAGAGGTGAGGGAGTCTGTGACATCACTGTTATCTGTAGTAATATAACAAGGATATGACTGGAGAGGTGAGGGAGTCTGTGACATCACTGTTATCTGTAGTAATATAACAGGGATATGACTGGAGAGGTGAGGGAGTCTGTGACATCACTGTTATCTGTAGTAATATAACAGGATATGACTGGAGAGGTGAGGGAGTCTGTGACATCACTGTTATCTGTAGTAATATAACAGGATATGACTGGAGAGGTGAGGGAGTCTGTGACATCACTGTTATCTGTAGTAATATAACAGGATATGACTGGAGAGGTGAGGGAGTCTGTGACATCACTGTTATCTGTAGTAATATAACAAGGATATGACTGGAGAGGTGAGGGAGTCTGTGACATCACTGTTATCTGTAGTAATATAACAGGGATATGACTGGAGAGGTGAGGGAGTCTGTGACATCACTGTTATCTGTAGTAATATAACAGGGATATGACTGGAGAGGTGAGGGAGTCTGTGACATCACTGTTATCTGTAGTAATATAACAAGGATATGACTGGAGAGGTGAGGGAGTCTGTGACATCACTGTTATCTGTAGTAATATAACAGGGATATGACTGGAGAGGTGAGGGAGTCTGTGATATCACTGTTATCTGTAGTAATATAACAGGATATGACTGGAGAGGTGAGGGAGTCTGTGACATCACTGTTATCTGTAGTAATATAACAGGGATATGACTGGAGAGGTGAGGGAGTCTGTGACATCACTGTTATCTGTAGTAATATAACAGGGATATGACTGGAGAGGTGAGGGAGTCTGTGACATCACTGTTATCTGTAGTAATATAACAGGATATGACTGGAGAGGTGAGGGAGTCTGTGATATCACTGTTATCTGTAGTAATATAACAGGATATGACTGGAGAGGTGAGGGAGTCTGTGACATCACTGTTATCTGTAGTAATATAACAGGATATGACTGGAGAGGTGAGGGAGTCTGTGACATCACTGTTATCTGTAGTAATATAACAGGATATGACTGGAGAGGTGAGGGAGTCTGTGACATCACTGTTATCTGTAGTAATATAACAGGATATGACTGGAGAGGTGAGGGAGTCTGTGACATCACTGTTATCTGTAGTAATATAACAGGATATGACTGGAGAGGTGAGGGAGTCTGTGACATCACTGTTATCTGTAGTAATATAACAAGGATATGACTGGAGAGGTGAGGGAGTCTGTGATATCACTGTTATCTGTAGTAATATAACAGGATATGACTGGAGAGGTGAGGGAGTCTGTGATATCACTGTTATCTGTAGTAATATAACAAGGATATGACTGGAGAGGTGAGGGAGTCTGTGACATCACTGTTATCTGTAGTAATATAACAGGATATGACTGGAGAGGTGAGGGAGTCT